>JAHWFP010084814.1:120002-156726 GCA_023313725.1 Lithobius niger
TATTTGGTGTCAATGCAGCGTTTTAAGTTTAAAATCCGCGTATCGCGTGTCACACGTACCTGTCACAGTTCAGTCCGCATGCTAGAGCAGTTGATTTTTGGGGTATAAGTAGTGCGACTGGTGGCAGAATAGGTGGCTAACTGGGCAACGCGTCGAGTTTCTAACGTTAAGCCTTTACGTCTAGGTATCCTTCTACGAATTCATTGAGTTGCGTTGCGCAATGTATTACGTCACCTACCATGATGCTAAACGGTATTGTTTTTGTGGGTCCCTTAAGATATTTACGTCGTTTCGAAAACGGTGGATTAAGAAACAAGTGTTTCCCAGCAGGCTTTAGCCAACAACATTATTAATACGGATAATTAAAATTCCAGCCGAACCATTGTTTAATCAACAGGTGACCTCAACAATCACAGCTATTATTTTTTTTCTGTATTACTGCCACATCAATCACAAAAGTCCTCTCATCGTTGTGGGGCAGTTTGGTATTCGTGCCGAGTTCGTGCTCCCTAAAATCAAACAACCTCCCTGAACTTCTCTACCGTACTGGCCTAAAGAATGGGGGGGGGGGGACGTCGATCGGAGGAGTCGTACAAATCCTTGAAATAACTTTTTATTCGCTATTTTCTAACTTTTTTATGGAACCACATAACATACAGCAAGAAAAATAATTGTACAGTAAAATTAAGTGGTCATACGTTTTTCAGCAGGGGGGGATAAGGGGGGTACCTAAAATTTACCCCTTCCCAGAGAAAATATTGACTTACGACACTGAACGATGTTGCCAATTGCAAAGCACAGCTGGGGGGGGGGGGGATAGTTGGTGGACAGGTAGAACTAAAAAAAGCTAAAAGAAAGAGGTAAAATACTAATGAATGGTATTATCGGGGGGGGGGGGGTGGAACAACCGAAGAGAGCACCTTTTGGACTTTGGGGGAGCTAGTAAATTTGTAACGTCACGCACCAAACGGGAAGGAAGGCAAAAATAATCTAGCTGTCAAGACTAATTTGCAACCAATTCGCAACCCCCGTCTCCCTTGGTAACGGGGGAGGGGGGAGAGAGAGACAGAGTGTAAAATGGAAGTAAACGTCTTTATTGTTTCTGTTAAAAAGGGAAGAAAATACTTATGTTAAGACCTGGCATACACTACGTTTAAAGGCCTGGAAAGGAAATTGTGTATGTTGTAAAATCGTGTGTTAAGGTTTTAACGAGATTACACAATAATAATCGTTTGGCTTCGCAGCGCTTGCACTATGTAAACAGGATAGGAGTTATATAATGACGAATTGACAACTTTATTAGGAAACCAAATAATAAAAGAACATAATGCAATGCAGCTATGCGTTGATCAAATAAGTCGCTGAAATAATCAAGCATTTATCGCGTTTTGCGATGTGATTTTTGGCCGTCCGTCAATTACTTTCGGCTGGATTCACGAACGCTCCCTGGATTCCGGTGAAGCTTCGCGCCTTGCGTGAGTATTTCTCTTTGAGCCTTGGTTTTAATCCTGGCGTTGGATTTTATAAACTTAATAAATTTGAAGAATGTTTTTCTCCGAGTTTATTTGCTTAAACCCATAATTAGCAGAGTTTGAGCATTTGCGAACTTAATCATTTTTAATAATAACAGAAACCCTAAACCCTCTTTTCTGTTTTATAGTTTTCGTTAATCGTTCCTTTGAGTGTCATGTATGCTAATTTTTATTCTTGCATAAATACTGCTCTCGACACCGTGCGAAAGAGGACTCGATCACATCACTCGCTCCGTCCTGCAGTCCTTGGTTGTTTAGAAGTCCCGACGATGGTCCCGTGAATTGGTGTGGGGGCGTTTGGTTCTACTATTTTGGAGTCGAGAAGAAGACATGGTCCACTATCCGTTCTTGTATGCCGAAACCGATTAGCCGTACGGACGCGTATGGAGTTCTCGTACAAATCTTCAAGAATGGGAGTGAACCACAACTCTTCCGATTATTAAGGTAATTATTATAATTACTATTAACTATTCCTGCGAGTTGCTACGTGAATCACTTTTGTGTAACTTTGGCTGCCAGCGAGGGATGTTTGATTCTGTCAAATTAGGCCATGCCTATGGTTTTGGTTTTTTCACGAGTGAAGCTTTAATTTCGTACAAAACCTAATCCATTGTTCTCTTACCCATGTTACAGAAATTTTATACTCAAGTGAGCTAGTTGTGAACGTGTTTTTCATGAGCTACCGTTTATCCCCGCTTCGTGTTTATTCGTCCAGCGTTCAATTGTTTAGCATCTCTAGATCCCGGTATTGAATCAATGTCTACCACAGATTTCCTGTATTCCGTCACGAGATGAAATAGTTAAGACTTGTCCCGTTGCGAGAAGCTCTACCGATTTTTATAACGATTAGCGTGAGAGGCTCCGCTAGTTATATTTGATCTACTCAGTGCTCAGACGTCGCTAAATAATCAAAAACCCGTTGCGTGATGAACCACCTTTATACACTTGTCGAACGCTTGAATATCTTATTCCAGTTAACTAATTCCCTGTTTAATGTTTTGTCAACACAAAAATGTTTAAACCTGTAAAATGCGGTGGTGATTGAATATTTAAATAAATCACTAAAACTGAGTTTTGTTGGTATATTTCTATCCCTAGCACGTAGACAATTGCCAAGTGTTCTTTTCCTTGTTTCAGCCGATTTTTCTCTAATTTCTAATATGTTCAAACATTGGATTTCCTATGTATAAGGGAAATTGAAGTTCGGGGCCTCTCTGCAAAATAATTTGCCGAGCGAGAATCATATTTTAACTACCCCCGCTGTCTCATTGAGTCATGGGAAGATATCTGCCTCAAAATTCCAACTAAGAGTGCGATATAATTGGGGATCTTGTCCATTTGAACTAGACCTCTCGCTTGTATTTTGTGAAAAGTCTTAAACAAAGAAAACTGATTTCTGGAGTTTTTTTTGAGAAATTTGGCTTCTTGAATTTTTTTATTTGAACTGCTTATTTCGTACCCTTCTTGGCGGTTGTTTATGTATCAGTGGATTGAAGTATCAAATTAAATTGTAAATGATGGTTTGTTAAAGACTGCGTGCTTCCTAGTGAATATTGTTAAAATCTTTCAGGTTGGCTTCCCTGCAAAATAAAAAAAACAAAGGGTTAGGCGTGGTGCGATTTTTGTAATTTCGGTATTTTCCAAGAAAATTTTCAATTTTAGCGCTTAAACGTGTGTTAATCTTTGATTTCTTGTCGCTTTAATCTTGTTTTGTGATGTTCCCCCTCAACGATTGACATCAATCATAAAAAAAAAAAAAATATACATAAATCGGTTAAGGTCGGGTAGTTTTTTTTTTTCCTTCTCGTTAGTCTATTGAATAACCATAGATAAATAAATGTGATTAGGGTTTAAAATGGGCCTTTAGTTTGAGTATTTTGCGGTTAAATATTTGATAGGATTGGGAAGTGGCAATTTAGCGGCTTAAATCGTCTTTTCGTCATGGTCACCCTGGTTTCTCCTTTTCTTACCCTTAGTGTTTCTTTATAATTTTCATAACTCCCCCTTAGCTTCTACCCTTCCTTAATATTGTGAAAGTGTTTTGTTTACTCGTTTGTTTTTGAGTGTTTGAAATAAAGTTAGGTCATTTCACTTAAAATGTAAAATTTAAGATGCGTAGCTCCTAGTCAAAAGGGAAAAAGGTGCAAATAACCATATTTTTTTTTTCTTGCTGTTGTGAGCTTGAAAAAAAAATTTTTTTCTTTGGATTTTTGGGTGTTAGGCTTTACTGTGAATATAATTCTAATAAAATTTTGCTCTTTTTTTGCATGGCGTCAAATCTATCAACGGTGTCCGAGGAGCGTTCGGAGGGTTCCCCCGACAACTTGGATGACAGTGCCACAATCCGACAAGCTGAAACGATGTTGCCTACAAATTCGAGAGGTAATGTTACAGGTCGTAGTCGACATAGATTAAAGCGAATGTCTAACGAATACGGGAATAGTTTTGGCATTAACGGAAGTCGAAACCATAGAAATTCAGAGTCGTCAAATTTTAGTGACGATCTTTGGTCTGATTTATATCCTCCCCGTGAGAATGATTCTTTTTCTCAACACCAAAAGGGACCACTCAGTCAAACCTTGCCAGCGAATGGTAATGTTCCAGTATCTGAAAAGTTGTTTCCCAGTGTTGCTGATTTGTTCAAACAGATTGACGCTTTTCCTAACTTACCTCGTCGGTCTGATAAAGAAGCCCCTCCCCTCAATCCTCCCCTTAATAATCCCACGATTCCCGATTTCATGACCAATTATCGTTTTTCTCCTCCTAAAGGTACGGGTGGTGAAGCTCAAACTTGCACGGGTTTTGGTAGCGATACTGCAAAGAGGGCAAAAAATGCTTTTTCTGATAATTTTGTGCCAATTATTGACCTGGGTACGAACGAAGGTTCGAGTGATGTTGTGCAGGGAAGCATCTCAATTCCTAGGGACGAGTATACTCGGTTGGTAGCGTCGGAAGCGGCATTACGTATGGAACGATCTCTTTTCCAACAAACCAACGCCCCCCCCTAACCTTCGCGACAGTGACATTCCTAAAGGTTGGATTCCTCGGGTTTCACTGCGAAAATTTTGTGGTGACGATGAAGATTTTTCTGCTAAGGATTTTTTGCGCGATTGTAAAATTGTCATGAGTACACTAAATATGCCCCCAAATTATTTTTTGCGCACTTGGTTACCGATTCACTTGGAAGGCAAGGCAAGAAAGTGGTGGGATCTTGAAGCTATAATTCAAGTGATTGGGCTCATTTTGAATTAGCATTTCGCAGAAAGTTCATAAATCCAAACCTACAAGAGGCTTTGTTTCAAAAAATATTTTCCCGTCGACACAACGGTGGATGAGGGTGTTGAAGCTTATTGCAACGACATCATTCGTTGGAATGATGCTTTGGATGATCCGATTCTTGACGTTGAATTGGTCCGAATTGTTTTTTCTAATTTAGCCCCAGCACTTCAAGCCATGTTTTCTTCCCAGTCCTTTTCATGTGTTTCCCAACTACGAGATTTAGGCACTCGCATTCAGAAGTATATGCATTCAGCGCTTAAGGAAAATGATTTAAAGGCAACTACGTCGTTTGGTGGTCAAAACGTGCTTAACCCTGTTAACCGAAACTTAACACCCCCCCCCCCCCACCCCCAACCCGTCAATGCAAGCCGCTATTCCTCGGAGTACAGCACCCGATTTTTCGACATCAGGCATGTTTCCTCAAAACTCGGGAAATCGTGGAAACTACAACAGGTCGTCCAACAATTCTCAAAACCGCACCTTTAATTGTGGTTTTGCAAAAATCAGGGACACACGGCCAGATTTTGCCCCCACCTCCTTGAATTCGACGCCTCTGTGCACAGAAACAATCCTGTAACTGCTGAGTCTACAAATCAACAGGGAAACTAATGAATTCCTCTACCGCGAGTCACGTTGAGGAATTTAATAAAGTTAAGACTCATATTATTGATATTGACCTTAAGCCTAACGTGGGACTCAAACCTCTCGTCCCATAACAGTAGATAATATTGTTTCCACTGCGATTTGGGACACTGGGAGCTGTTATTCACTAATTGATAAAACCTTTGTCGAAGCGTTATGTGAGAATGTTACTGTTAAGCCTTTTCCTTTAAATTTGCTTACTGCTAATGGCGAAACAATAAAAACTAGTGGTTATGTCGCTCTTGATATTGAATTGCCAGGGAAAGTGTTTAGGCATTCCTTTATTGTATGTTCAAATTTGCCAGGAAGGTTCATACTTGGTACTGATTTAATGATGCGAGCTCGTGTTGTGATTTCTATTGCCAACATGACTTGGTGGTATGAAGACTTACCCCAAATTAGATACAAATTTCTTTGCTCTTTAGTAGATACACCTATTTGTTCACATGTTTCAAATAGCATTAGATGGCAAACCATCCTTGATAAAGCTCCCATTGATAGTATCGAAAAATCAAAATTTGCGGAAATTTTTTCAAAACACGCTAGTGTGTTTCGTGATGAACCTGGTTCATGTCGCACCATAGAAATGCACATTGACGTAATAGATAAGAAACCTCTGTATACTAGGCCATTTCCTGCAAATCCTTCCAAGTTAAATAAACTACATGAAGTTATACAAGGTTTGTTAAATGAAGGCCGTATTCAAAAGTCAACAAGCCCATGTTGTTCTCCATGTTTCCTCAAACCAAAACCAAATGGGGAATATCGATTTTTAGTAGACTACAGGATTTTGAACCGGAATACCGTGCCTGATGCATACCTATTACCATCTATAGATTTAATTTTGAGCCAACTAGGGACTCCTAAGTTTATCACTACTATAGACCTTAAAAGTGCCTACCACCAAATACCATTGGACGCTGAGTCACGCAAGCTAGCAGCTTTTGGCGTGCCAGGCTCCCTTTTCGAACCGAACTATGCTATGTTTGGTCTAAAGACGGCATCAAAAGTATTCCAACGCATGATTGATGAGCTCTTGAGAACCAAGGATTTTCAAGGAATTTTTTCTTACCAGGACGATTTAGTGATAATTTCCCAGGAAATTGGACTCCACCGTGAGAAGCTCGACTTCGTGCTTGGTCGACTAGCTTTTGCTAATTTGACAGTAAACATTGAAAAATTTAATCTCTGTCGCCCTGAGGCTCGTATACTTGGTTTCATCTTGTCCTCGAAAGGGATTTCCCCCGATCCAGCGAAGGTGGAAGCCATATCAAAGATCAAAACCCCCACTAAGATTAAGGAAGTGAGATCGTTCCTCGGAATGTGTTCTTTTTTTAGACGCTACATTTCCTCCTATTCTTTAATCGCTCTACCTTTGTTTTGCTTGCTCAAAACACCTGCGAAATTTGTGTGGTCCACTGACTGTGAGTGTGCTTTTAATACCCTTAAAGATAAATTAGTTTCTGCTCCCGTGTTAGCGCAACCAGATTTCACCAAATCATTTATAATACGTTGTGACAGTTCTAAATTCGGTTTGGGCTCGGTCCTATTGCAGGAGGGTGAGAGCGGTCCGGTCGTTATCTGTTATGCAAGTCGCTTGTTGCGCAAAAACGAGATTTTGTTTAGTACCGTTCAGAAGGAGGCACTAGCCGTGCTCTGGTCCGTTGAATTGTTTCGCCCCTATGTAGAGTCAAATAAATTTCTTGTTATTACTGATCATCAATCATTAGAGTGGTTAAAGAAAGCTAGAGACCCAACCGGCCTATTATCGAGGTGGGCATTAAGATTGGCTTGTTTTGATTTCACTATCCAATACAAAAGCGGCGTTTCTAACACAATGGCTGACCATCTGTCCCGTTTTGCCCTCACCACTGCCGAGGGGATCATCGGAAATGATGACGTCTCTAGATTGCGCACAGCACAAAGTGAGGACCCAGTACTCAAAGTGAGGACCCAGTATTTCATCCTTTATTAGAAATGGTGATAAGTTTTCAACAACTCCAGCAGGCAGAAAGGCTAGGCGCATTTCTTACAATGCTTCAATTGTTAATGGAATTGTGGGTCGAACGTTTAGAACTAATCTTGGTGAACAAAAATTTTGTGCCCTGATTCCTCCCTCAGAACGCACGAGATTAATCGTTGCAGCTCATCTAGGCCCAGTAACTACGCACATGGGTGTTGCTCGAACAGTTAAGTGCATACAGACTCACTCGACATGGTTTGGCATGGTCCGCGACGTGTCGGCTTTTATTAAGAAATGTCATAAGTGCCAGACATGTAAAAGTAATTCTACTGTGCTTAGAGGTTTGATGGGTGCTGCCCCCATACCACAGTTGCCAGGGGAAACCTACTACATTGATGTTAGTGGTCCTTTTGTTAGATCCACCAAGGGCAATAAGTATTTGCTCATTGTTCAAGACTCATTGACCAAATGGCCAGAGATTTTTGCCATAAAAAACGCGAAAGCTGTTACCGTTGCTGAAATTCTTGTGAAGGAAGTATTTTCACGCTACGGCCAATGACGCCACCTGGTGTCGGATAATGGAAAATCGTTCCTTAATGGAATAATGCGTTGTATGGCTCGTATGTTTGGCGTAAAACAAACTTTCCTTTCCTTTTACTCTCCAAAAGGAAATCAAGCGGAACAGCTCATAAATTGTGTTAAATCTTTAATCAGAGCTAGACTTAAAACATCTCAAAAGGCTTGGGACGCCGATCTTCATATGATCGCTATGGCATTGCGTGCTACAGTGTCTAGAACAACTGGTTTTTCACCCTCAATGCTGCACCATGGTCGTGAGTTACGTTTACCTGGGGCTATTGACCTTAATGTGGTGGGTTCCCTCGATAAAACTACCAAGGCTTGGGCTGTCAGTATGTCAAAGAGGTTGGCTAACGCAATTTCTATTGCTAGGAATGCTTTTAAGAGATCAGCAGGATGTGAATCGTGCTAGGGCCGATGAAAATAGAAAACCCTTTTCATTTAAAGTTGGTGATCAAGTTTTGAGAAGGACGCACTTTATCTCCAGTAAAGCTAAAGAGTTCAGCAAAAAACTTGCACCCCGATTTGAAGGTCCATTTATAATTCATGAAGTAGTAACTCCCCTTACTTATCGACTAAAAGATCCTGTAAAGGGTAAAATGTTAGCAGCAACCACCCATATTTCGCAGATGAAGCCCTATAACAGCTAACTTGTGTGTTCTCTCTCATAAACCCCTTTTTTTTAATGCCTTTTTCTTTATTTTTCCTTATGTCCAACGGCTAGTGAGCGTTGCTGCTCACTGTGACCTAAGCTTGGAGCGGGACCCTAACCCTGCATTGAGTTTTAAGGATCCTGTATGAATTTGCAACTGTGGTGACTTGGTGTCCACAAGTTTCACATTGTTTTTTTTACAATGTGTGTAAAACAAAAATCGTGAGATTTTTTTATGCAGCTTATCCTTTATTCTATGTTTAAAGGTTGATTGTATCTTGGGATCGCACCATTTTAGCAGTTTTGGAATTTGTACCCCTTATTTCAATATGTATGCAGTATTTTGTAGCTTTGTTAATGCTTTCTTTTTGTGTTTTTGCATGCTCCGTGTTTTTGTTTATGACCTCGTAAAATATATTTTTACTTGTCTTTCTGGTAAATTCACTTACTCCTATCTGCTCCGTGATGAAGTTAACGTCAGGTTACAGGGCTGGTATGGCTCAGTTTACCTATTTGTTATTTGGTTTCTCAACTAGATTTCGTTTTTGTCCCTTCCTTATCTTGCCTTATAAGTTTCATTTTTGTAAACTCTCCCCTCCTTGTCTTTTTTCTTCCTTTGGGAGTTTTCTCGATCCTTAGTCCTAAGAAGTTTTTTTTTTCATATAAAGAGAATCTTTTTTCAGGACCGGTTCGGTAAGTAAAAGAAAAAGATACCTTTAGGGTACATTTCTCCGCCCCCCCGTTAATGTTTTTCATTTATTTCCGTAATATGGCCTGAGGGTGTGATCGTGATCTGTGGTGTTTGTGTTTTTGCCCTACATTTGCATGTTTGCATGCGTTTTGTTATTCCCTCATTTTTTTCTCTTTCCCGTAAGCTTTGGTTTATTTTTTTTTCTTTTTACGTAGGTTTTGGTGATTTTTCCCTTAGTGTTTTTTTTTAAAAACCATTTTTTTTCCCATCTTCAACTTTAATTGCCTCAATGATCATTATGATTATTTTTCTCACTGGGATACTTGTCTAGTTCCTTTATAGGGCTTGATTTTGTAAACGAGCGCCAGCGAAAAACGCCTGTTTTTCCAAAAATGAAATTTTTTTTTCTCGAGGCACCCAAATGCCTCGCCGAGGCATATCTGGCCGTTTTCGCAATAATGGTCCGATTTCCACAAACTCTTCGACATTTAATAGCCTGTCAAAATACAAGACTCTTGGGGAAGCCCAAATCCGGACTTTCTTCCTTGAAGACCATTGAAACTACATTTGAAGATTGACCAAAACCAACTACATCGCACTTTCATCATGGCCGCCATTATAAAATTCTGTATTTCTGTATCTTCATTTTATTCTTTTCTTTTAGGGCAAAAAGCCCAAACATATTAGCTTAGTGTATTGTATGAGGTTTGTACAGACAACCATTTTTGAAGTGTGATATTTTTTATTGTGTTTGTCGGCCGCAATCCATATGGAAAATTTCCACAACGATCGAATTTTAACTTTAAACTTTTAAACGTTAAATGTTCTCTGTAACTTAATGCGTTATAGCATTCAATTAAGCTAATTTATTTAACCGCATTTATACTTTATTTATATTCTTTTACCCCCAGAAACGCTACCATATATCCAAACGTATAAACGCATTACGACCTGGCATTCTACCGGACACGAATTTTTCAGTGTATACATGTTTATTTTAGTTCTCCTCTGGACCTGACTGTGACCTACCGAAATCTGCAAATAGCTTGATCTACTATTAAACACTAAAAGAATTCTTAAAAAGATCTGTTCAAACCAAATCCGAAAGTCAAACTGTGCAAAAACTTCGAATTCCCCATTTTTGCCCCCCTCCCCAGCCAAAACTAGTTGTGGTGTTTAACACTACAGTTTACCGTTAAAGCTTGTTTAATTTAATAGTAATGTTCTCTACATTACCCAAAGCCAAGTAATAAGCTTTAACAAGAGCCTAATCACGTTGCAAACATGTAAATATTCAATCCGTAGCCAATAATACAAAGTAAAGGCCCATTTCCGAAAGTTCAATTGAGTGAAACTCAAAACAGGCCTATCTTTTTCCCACTTTCCATTGTTCTCGAGGCCCTCAGCCAATCAGACCCCCGCAGCTATCCTCGACGTCCGCGCTTTCCCCCCTCTCCAGCATACAACCCCCCAGCCCAAAGCTCAGTCAGCACAGCTCACAGATCTCAAGCTAGAGACCGGTCACGCCAGTCGGGAGTGGAGACGCCATGTCCGGAGAATGCCATGCCGGGCACGATGGTAGTGGTTCGTATGTTATAGTTTAGCTTTTGAAAGTTTAATTTAGGACCCCCATATTCTAAATTCTAGTTTAATTGTAAACTTAACTCTCTAGCTAGGGAAAATTATGGTGGTGACGCCTGTAGCGGCATCTTAGGTTTCTTTCACCCCATAACGTCAGAGTGGTTCTCTTCCTAAAAACCAAATTTTTCCAGTTTACTTTAAATGGATTTTTAATTTAAACTAAATGACGGTTTGATCTTTGTGGAAGTCAAATTGAAACAAACTGATGCCTAAGTGTAAAATTGCCGGGCTTTTTATTACTTAGAACAGTTCTCGAGGTAACTAAGGGAGGTTGATCTTTTTGTGCTTGGAAAACTTAGAAACATAACTGTGGACGGTTGATCATAAGAAACATACTGTCAGAAAGACTACTATCAGTTGCGGCTGTTTAGTCTTGCGAGTGTCTCCGGGAGCACTCATGATTTACTTTTTCTAATGTGAAAATTTAAAACTTTATTCAAACCAAGGGTGTTTGTCTGAATTTATGAAATACTAAGTGTATATTCAAACTTGCTACTTTATGTAAATGTAAACTTGTTGCCTATTTAAATAATTGGTATTCAAAAGATTTCGAAGCAAACTATAATGTAAAAGTGTTTTCATTCTCTGTCGCAAAAATAAAACCAGGAGTTTTAAGCTTCAGTCGTTTGCTAGACTTGATTAATTGTATTTTAGTGTAAAATTAAATATGTAGCCCATTTTTAGATTTTAGCTAGTTAAACAGTTAAATCCACCGTTGGTGGCAGCGATACCGACAGTTTAAGGTTAGGCCCCTTTAATTAGGACCGGCGCTTCATCCCCCATGCTGGGACAGTGTCCATGCTGTGTTGTATAACGAAAAAAGTCGTCGTAAACACCGTAGAAACCTCAAGCTGAAACTCCACGTACACCAGGGAAACCGGGGGCGTTACAAGCACCTAAGCCGTCGTAGCGTCCGCCGTTACAATTTGCTTGTGAGGTACTTTGGTGTATGTGGTAACTTGAGTTATTGTAAATTTAAGTGTATTTTTGAGTTTTGCTCCGACCTTTCCCTTTGAAACTGAATTGGTTTTGAATTTGGAGTGATGTAAATTGAGTTTGAGTTAACTTGTATTAACAAAATTGTTAAGGACCTTGGCTCTAAATTTCTTATGGCTTCTGTTAAAACGACTGTTGGACTTCTGATACCTTGATATTTCAAAGGTGGGGTCCACCTTTCCGTAGGAAGGGGGGATTATATCGCGTTTTGCGATGTTATTTTTGGCCGTCCGTCAATTACTTTCGGCTGGATTCACGAACGCTCCCTGGATTCCGGTGAAGTTTCGCGCCTTGCGTGAGTATTTCTCTTTGAGCCTTGGTTTTAATCCTGGCGTTGGATTTTATAAACTTAATAAATTTGAAGAATGTTTTTCTCCGAGTTTATTTGCTTAAACCCATAATTAGCAGAGTTTGAGCATTTGCGAACTTAATCATTTTTAATAATAACAGAAACCCTAAACCCTCTTTTCTGTTTTATAGTTTTCGTTAATCGTTCCTTTGAGTGTCATGTATGCTAATTTTTATTCTTGCATAAATACTGCTCTCGACACCGTGCGAAAGAGGACTCGATCACATCACTCGCTCCGTCCTGCAGTCTTTGGTTGTTTAGAAGTCCCGACGATGGTCCCGTGAATTGGTGTGGGGGCGTTTGGTTCTACTATTTTGGAGTCGAGAAGAAGACATGGTCCACTATCCGTTCTTGTATGCCGAAACCGATTAGCCGTACGGACGCGTATGGAGTTCTCGTACAAATCTTCAAGGATGGGAGTGAACCACAACTCTTCCGATTATTAAGGTAATTATTATAATTACTATTAACTATTCCTGCGAGTTGCTACGTGAATCACTTTTGTGTAACTTTGGCTGCCAGCGAGGGATGTTTGATTCTGTCAAATTAGGCCATGCCTATGGTTTTGGTTTTTTCACGAGTGAAGCTTTAATTTCGTACAAAACCTAATCTATTGTTCTCTTACCCGTGTTACAGAAATTTTATACTCAAGTGAGCTAATTGTGAACGTGTTTTTCATGAGCTACCGTTTACCCCCGCTTCGTGTTTATTCGTCCAGCGTTCAATTGTTTAGCATCTCTAGATCCCGGTATTGAATCAATGTCTACCACAGATTTCCTGTATTCCGTCACGAGATGAAATAGTTAAGACTTGTCCCGTTGCGAGAAGCTCTACCGATTTTTATAACGATTAGCGTGGGAGGCTCCGCTAGTTATATTTGATCTACTCAGTGCTCAGACGTCGCTAAATAATCAAAAACCCGTTGCGTGATGAACCACCTTTATACACTTGTCGAACGCTTGAATATCTTATTCCAGTTAACTAATTCCCTGTTTAATGTTTTGTCAACACAAAAATGTTTAAACCTGTAAAATGCGGTGGTGATTGAATATTTAAATAAATCACTAAAACTGAGTTTTGTTGGTATATTTCTATCCCTAGCACGTAGACAATTGCCAAGTGTTCTTTTCCTTGTTTCAGCCGATTTTTCTCTAATTTCTAATATGTTCAAACATTGGTTTTCCGATGTATAAGGGAAATTGAAGTTTGGGGCCTCTCTGCAAAATAATTTGCCGAGCGAGAATCATATTTTAACTACCCCCACTGTCTCATTGAGTCATGGGAAGATATCTGCCTCAAAATTCCAACTAAGAGTGCGATACATTTTATGGCTAAAACACCGGCTAGTTACGTACTCAAAATTCCGGTTGGTGGTGGTCATCTGGACTGGTACCGAAGCAGTGTTTGCTGTATAACAACTGCCGACAAACCCGTAGGTCTACAGCTTGAACTGACTTGTCCTCGTAAATAATAAACAACCGTAAGCATAAAAAAATAGCTGGCGCAGACGTTGAGACCAAAGAAGAACAATTGAGACGGTTCACGTTATTATCAGCCGCCGGGGTCGTGCATAGAAGCTGTACTTACTCGTTACCATGGTTACCATTTTGAGCTAGCGCTGGCCGTCCGGCGTCTAGTGCTCATTTTCAGTTATAATGTCGATTGGAATTCAGTAGCTTAATACACACGAGCACACTTTTTACGTTCGGAGCAGTCCGACTTACGTTTTATAATTAGTATTCATTAGTTTGTTAGTCCCGAGTTGCGTCGATTCATTACTTCGAAAACGGCGGCCATGTTGGATCCACAGGTCACAGAAATACGTTACGTGAGTGGGGCGCCTACGCATAGAGTGACGTCACACAAGCTTTTTTCCGCAATAGGCAAAAAGTGTCGGAATAGACCGGTGTCGTTTGAGCTCACTTTTTGGCCAATTCGACGGAAAACAACCAGAGCTATCTACAGTACTGGCCGGATCTTGAATGAAAAATAGCATTACGAGACTGGGTTGGCAATATGGCCGCCAAAAGTGCTGCTGATGCGATTGAATTGCCGCATTTTGTCAACCGAGGACGACACTCACCATACAAACTGCCAACGAACGTGTTGCTTTTTTTTGCAAACGCAGTGAAATAGCTTAACTGTGGCTGAGTGATATTTTTAAACACTATTTAAAAATACTCTTATAAATAATAAAAATTAGCCACCAAAATCTACGTAAAAATTTAAATTATTATTTCGAAAACCGCCAATAGATGTCGCGACGCACCGTACAAAGTCGCTACCTCGAAGTACAGACCTCGACGAAATGAACCAGACGTGGCGGCCATTTTGTCTACCCCCCTAATATCGTTGTAGAGCGGGCCAGTTAGTTTAGTGGCCATGAAACAACAATGGCGTCATTGTCTATTGCTTTGCCGACGAACGTTTGTTGTAACTTGCGCGTATTGACAATTCGGGTAGATACATGAAACAAATTATACCTCTGACGAGTGACGTAAATCATACTAGAACCGCTGGAAAATCTCGAAATGTAGTTTATTGCGACAGATACTTAAAATCCACTCGAATAAAACACGGCGTTTCAGTGGTTAGGCTTCGCCATTAACAGTGTTACAAGTCAATCCATTACATGGAGGATGGTTGTCCGTCATGATGACGGCTTGTGGAAAAGCGAGATCGGATTGAATAGAATGGCTGCGTCATACAGATCGAAGCTATAATTCATTGGTTTAAACTATAAGTCAAAGTACGTGAAAGTTCAATTTAACAACTACGTCAGCAAATTACCTTCTCGTTCGGCTACGCCAATTTTGTAGCTCAAGAAGAAGAAAAAAAATCTGTAAACTTTGTTTATTTTGTCATCCACTCATTCTCCGAGCTCGGAAATTGTTAATCCACCATGCTAATTACAAACCACACGTCTTTTAAAATATATACACGCTATAGTTCATTTATATTAAATGTATCGTTAACACGTCTGCACGTTCCGTCAATTAAAAGAGCAAAGTTTTAGACAAACTCCCGTTGTAGCATTCAGGCACCGTATCATGTGATATCCAGTGTGTGCTTCCTTGTAGTTTAAAAAAAATGCCGTATAATTATAAGGCCACTCAATCAGGGCCGTATTTACCCAGTGGGGGAGGCAAGAAAGACTGAAGAGGGCGTAAAAGAGCTTATCCAAATATAATTTTCTTTTCATAATTTTTTTTAAATCATTGTCGTTTAAATCTGAAGTGCAAACTTTAAAGTTAGACTTCAATTCCTCATTGTTATGACGGGGGGGGGGGGGGGTAAACCTTTGGTCTGGGCATAAAGTTACCAGTTTGAAAAAAAAAATTGCCCTTCCCACTCCCTTGAGCACATTGGCTTTCATTGTAGCTCCCTACGCTAACACTACGTATTTCTTCGTGGAGCTAGCTTTGTTCTAGTGCTCATTGATTCCACACTTGTTTCAGTTTAGCTGATCGGTTCTTAAATATTATGAGCGCCGTATTTAGCACACGAAAATAAAGCCCCCGGGTGCTGATTCGAGAAAATACCGTAGGCGAAAGTAAATAAAAAAAGTGATATACTAGCTTATATGACTGTATACACGTTTGTCTAGCAGTAAGTTACATCGCCAGCCTAGCAGCTCTGAAACACCACTGTCATGCAACTGTGACTGTGCTCCCAGACCACTGCACAGTGACTGAGGTTGGCGCTAACTACCTACTGTCGACGCGCCATCCCCCCCCCCCACCCCCCACCCTCCCCAGCACCTCGCAGCGTCTAAGTACCTCAACATTCCAGTGGCCAGTGGCTGCATACTGCTACCCCCTTCTCCCCCGACCTGCAGCCAATCCGTCGTTGGTGGGGCGGCGAGGGGGAAGGGGGAGCGAAAGTGCGACGTATAGATACGGTGGCGGGGAGTGGGAACACTGACGAAGAATCAACGTATGCTTCGTTCGGTGGGAGGTGGGGGAGGGGACGAAAAATTGATTATGTAAGTGAAGCAGAAGTAGTAATTCGTAGCAAAGTTTCATCCCCACGCCTTACCCAAACGTGAAGGAACACCGGTTCTTCCTGCTTCATCGTCTATGTTCAAACGTTTTTATTTTTATTTCACTACGAAGTGAAATAAAAATAAAAACGTTTGAACATAGACGATGAAGCAGGAAGAACCGGTGTTACTTCACGTTTGGGTAAGGCGTGGGGAAAAGGATGAAGCGATGATTGGGGGGACAATTATTATTGGACACGTAGTAGGTACATTGAAATGTCTTAATCGTAAGTCAGTGAATGCCAAAAAAAAAAGCAAAGTAATTTTAGAATGTGGCTGCGGAAGAATCTTGACAAGCAAACTAAATTCCACAGGTGGATACTGCGTCAGGTTTTCAAACCCAAAACAGTGGATTCTGAAAAACGGGAGAAGTAATTCAAGAGTGCCACGTTAATGTAGGGTGTATGGACGAAGATGCATACAGGAAGATTGGGGGGGGGGGGTTAGGCGTCTATTACATTTTTTTCTTTGGGCGTCGGGGGAGAGATGGAGGAAGACATAATAGGGTAAGCAACGTTCTATGCAAAGGTCTTTAATAAAGAACATAATGAGAAGCTAAGTATTTTAAAACATGCCTCCTATGTGGAGTTTTATTGTGCATGCTGAAGGGGGCCCTAAAAGATGGTTGACGGGGGCGTAAAAATGTGTAATTTGCACCCCCCCCCTCCCATTCCCAGGAAAATGTTTATTTACGCCGCTGGTTGTAGGCAGTCTAACAGTTCTTTCCTAAAGCACCGAACAGAGCGAACAGAACGCACCACTGTTAGAGACAGTTTGGTTCCAAATTTGACGTCGCGCGTGCGCAGTGATGTTGCGTCAGCCGTTCAGCACCTTCCTAAACTACAACACAGCTCAACAGGCTCAGCAAAGTATTCGATACGTCATACCTTCACCGCAACCAGACCTGGCTAATGGATTTGACCAGGATTGGGTAATAGTTGTGACCAGGCGAGAGCAATGCCAAATTACGAACCATCTCAGGGAGGTGGTTTGCTGGGGTGGAGGTTTGAGCATGCGCGAGCTAACAGTTTTGACGAAACAAATTCATCGCTGACGATGTTGACGTCAATCAAGCCGCATCAACACGGATATTAGCAGGGAATGTGCCAAACTGTCACCAACAGTGGTGCGTTTGGTTCACTCTGTTTGTCGGTTAGGAAGGTACCGTAATAATGCAGATTGACTGTGGGGTAGTTGGTTGCCATCAGTGCATAGGATGAATGCTGCAGGGCTACAGATGAGGCAGCAGTTTGATGGGCTATCGAAGTAATGCACGATTAGAATGGCGTATTACGTTAGGTTTATCTACTTATTACTTAATAAAATATGTAATAATATATAAACAAACTTGTTTGTTTATAAATAAAGACTTATCACTAGCAATCACATAACCGCTAAGTCCATCAAGCTCTCATTGGATTCGAGGGGGGGGGGGGACCATTGTTTATATGCGTGCCTAACCAGTGTTCAGAAAAAAAATCACCGTTCGCTTTCCAAACCACAGAGGCTCGTCACAAAATACAAGTAGGATGGCCTGCTGGCCTAGCAATGCCACAACCGCTAAGCCGTCCCCTGTCAATCAAGCTTTCATCTGGTGGGGGTTGGGGTGGCTAGATTGCTTACACGCGAGTCTCAGCAGTGTTCAGAAAAAAAAAAAAAGACGATCACTTTCCAAACGGTGAGAGCAGATAGTGAGCGTCGTCTGCTCAAAACAAACAGGAATTGAATCTGCAAATTGAAACTGTGAAAAAAAACTCCCGT
The DNA here is from genome assembly GCA_023313725.1 of Lithobius niger. Classification (NCBI taxonomy): domain Eukaryota; kingdom Metazoa; phylum Arthropoda; class Chilopoda; order Lithobiomorpha; family Lithobiidae; genus Lithobius; species Lithobius niger. Next base: position 138,130 of record JAHWFP010084814.1, read on the forward strand.
TCACTTTCCAAACGGTGAGAGCCGGTGAGAGCAGAATGCGAGCGTCGTCAGCTCAAGGCAAACTGGGATTGAAGCTGCGTTCCTCGCTCACTATTAGTGCTGGTTTGCATCTGCTACGTCAGCCTTCCCCCTAAGTCAAAAGGTGAAGAAAGATCGTAACGTGTGCGGTGGATTTTTAAAATGCGTTAGAACGTTGGGTGGAAATTTAAACGAAGATACAAAAACTCCAAATATACATTACCTTTTTTATAGCATTCTCCTTCTCAAAATGCTGTTCTGTCTAGAGTATTAAAATTGAAGATGACAATGGCGAAACGGGTGGGTGAGAGCTAATTGATATTAAAAAATTGAAGATGTCCTTCCGGTTCGCTACCTACTGCGCAGGTTTCTGCGCAGCCTCCATCATATAAAAGCCGAAGCGGAGCGGTAAACTCACCTTTTCGGACCTTTATTGTGCCCAAATGGCGGCAAGTGGGGAGGAGGGAGGGAGAGATCAAAGTAATGTATATTTTCAACAGGCAATAGAAACCAAAATCAACCAGGTAATACTGGTATTTTGGAGTTTCTAGTTACCTTGAAAATATACGTTACCTTTTCTATAGCAATCCCATAGACTTTGTCAAGGCGGCGGGTGCCATTTGACTCAAGTTCCCTCAGGTAGCGACCGGTTCCCTTCACAGAAAATTCAGTGTGTAAAAGGAGTTAAAGTATACGTCGGGCAGCAACAAATGGCCCGATACGGTAAAGTCCCTCGGCTTGATGGGACATGTCCCGGATGTAATGGAACGTGAAGAGCGTGGGATGTCTCCAGGAGGCGGCTTCCATTATGTCAGTGACGGGGATGTTGCTGTAATGAGCCCAGGATGTGGAAATTGCACGAAGTTCGTGGGCCGTTACTCTGATGCCTTCAGAGACATAGTTTATGTCAAGTGCTTCGTAGGCTTGGACGATGACACTTTTAAGCCAGGTGGCGATCATGCTGGTTGAAGTGGTGCCGACCTTATTACTAAAAGGGAGGAAAAGTTGGGAGCGTCCTCGGCGGATGGGCTTGGGACGCTTTTAGGTAAAATCGAATCGCCCGGACAGGGCAAACGGTACGTTCCTCTTCGTCCCCTAGGATGGTGGATAGGGACGGAATGATGAAGGAACGAGTCCTTTCATTGGGTTTTTGAGTTTTAGCACGGAACAATGCTCGAGGAGTCAGTGTTATGCCAGCATAGTCAGGCAGGAAAAAACAGTCTCTTTCCGTGGCAGACAGGGCCTGTAATTCGCTGCAGCAGTGGCAGGCAGCCAGCGCTATGAGGAACACTGCTTTTCTTGTAAGGTGGCTGAGTCTAGATGAGTGCATGGGTTCATAGGGTGGGGTCATAAGGGCTGTGAGGACGATGGACAGGTCCCAATCCGGAAATTGTCTTGAAATGAGTGGATGATCCAAGTAAAAGGAGTGAATTAAGGACGAGATCCTATAATTTGTGAGGAGGTTCGTGTTACCAGCCGCCTTGAAGACAGCATTTAGGGCAGAAAGGTATACTAGGATGGTGGAGCCTCTGAGTCCGCTCTTGAACAGAGTTGTAAGAAATCGGAGGAGGTCTTGCGTAGGACGATGGATTGGATCAACTTGTTCTGAGATCACCAATGAAGCCATCGTTTCCAATGACTGTCGTAAATCTTGTTGGTAGAGGATCGGACGGATCGTGACGTGATGCGAGTGGCCTAGTCCTCAAGAATGCCAGATGCTTGGAGGAGATGGATAATAGTAGCCAGCCGTGAAGTCGTAGTGCTTGGTGGTTCGGGTGGAGGATCGTTCCTCCGCGTTGGGACAGGAGGTTCGGACGGCTCGGTAGGCGGCGAGGAGAGTCGATGAGGAGGCTGAGTAGTAGTGGAAACCAGGCTGCCACCGGCCAATTCGGTGCTATTAAAAGGAATCGTCCGTGTGAGTTGACGATTTTGCATAGAACAAGAGGGAGAAGGCGAGGAGGAGAGTAGGATATGCGTAAAGGTGATCCCAATTCAGTGATAATGCATCTACTGCCCAGGCACGAGGATCCGGGAAGGGGCTGACGAATCGGTGAAGTCTGGCAATGTACCTCGTGGCGAAGAGGTAGACCATTGGGCGATCCCAAAGGTGGAACAGGACGGAGCAGATGGTCGAATGTAACGTCCATTCGGTGGTCAGCGAACCTCGGCGAGAGAGGGAATCGGCAATTACATTTAGTGACCCTGGGATGTGGAGTGGAAGGAGGCAGACACGGAGTTGAATGCATAGTCGAAAGATTTGAGAGGTGACGTGATGGAGGGACAGAGAGCGTGTCCCGCCCCCCCCCCCCTTCCGCAATTAGGCGACAGCAGTCGTGTTGTCTGTGCGGACTTGTAGTGTCTGTCCTGCTACATGGTCTTGAAAATGGCAAAGATCAAGAAGGACTGCCAATAGTTCTAGATGATTGATGTAGAATGTCGTCCCAGTTGCCCAAATGCCGGAGACAGGTTGTCGATGTGAGCTCCCCAACCTGTTTGGGATGCATCCGTGAAAGGATGGACTTGTGGGAGAGGCTCGTGAACAGGAACCGTGGCTGTCAGGTTGAGGACGTCCGTCCACCATCGGAAGTTTCGGCAGTGTTAGCGCAAGTTGAGGATTGCCACAAAGGCTGGAACGGTAGTGTTGGAATGGACGTGCCATTCACCTGCCATAAAGAACGAGGTCTGCGAAGGAGTCGATGGTTCCGATGGTGGATGCGAGATCTTGGAATGTGTGGAGAGGCATGCGGACGAAGGCATCGGCGGAACATAGGTGACCTTCTATGCGTTCCAGGGATGGCATGACTGTTGCTTTCTTGAGGTCGAAGAATACTCCTACGAATACGAAGGATTGGGCGGGTTGAAGGCGGGACATTTGAAAAATTTAACCCCAGACCTAGGTGATGAAAAAGAGACACGACGTCGTGCAAATTGTTGGAGAGTGTTGTAAGGTTGGGATGAGGCAGGAGACAGTCGTTGAGCAAGGCATGTATGCAGGTGTCTTGTTGATGAAGATAGGCGAGGACGGGACATAGAACCATGGTGAAGACTCGTGGGGAGGCGTTCAGTCCGAAGGGGAGGCAGAGGAATTTAAACACCGTACCGTCTAGTAGAAAACAGAAGAGGTGGCGCATGAAGCGGAATGTGAAGGTATGCGTCTGCAAGGTCTAAAGACACTGTCCAATCGTTAGGTTGTAACGAATCTCGTATGGAAGAGACTGTTTCCATTTGAAAGTGCGGATTGAGGATAAACTGGTTCAGTGGTTTTAGGTTGAAGATCAGACGTGTCCCGCCTGATTTCTTGTTTCACAGAAAAATGCTGCTGTAAAAGCCCGGAGTGATCGGTGGTAGAACTACACAAATGGCCTGTTTGCAAAGAAGGGATGTTATTAACGTCCGGAGCTGAACGGGAGCTGGTGCTTCTAGCTCCCAGGGTGAGTCTTGCACAGGGGGTTTGTTTAAAAACTTTAGTTTGAAGCCATGTAAAATAATTGAAAAGATCACTGGATCAGAGGTAACCTTTTGCCACGCTTTGGTAAAAAAACTGAAGACGCCCCCCCCCCCCTACTTCTTGTGGGGGAGACGGAATGTCAATAGTTGTCATGTCCCCTGTTGCGAGAACGGGAGAAACGTTGGCGTCTGTCAGGAGTGGATGGGCGACCCAGGGAACGACCACGTCCGCGTCCCTAGGAACAGGATGGAAAGGGCGATGCGGAACGTGGTGGTGGAGGTGAGCAGGGTCAGGTGTTTTCGTGGCCTTCCAATCGTCCTTAGGTTGATCTGTTTTGGAAGATGGGGCGGATCGTTGTCGGTGATTCTGGTGATTTTTGTTATAGCAAGGCTTACGGGTGATATCGAGGTGAGGGGCCACTTTAGGGATCAATCCGCGGAACAGGGATTCGGACTTGTGAATGGGCTGGTTCCAGAGGAGATGGCGAGTGGAATCATGGAGATTAGGTGCCGTGTTTAGGGCAGTTTCTCGCAGGAGCGTGGAGTTGAAGAGGGCACGCATGAACCAATTCATAGCATGGTAGGTGACAAAGCAGCTCTTCCGAAAGACTTGATTGATGAGAAATGCAAGTTGACGGGTGTCCTCAGGAGGAGGATTGGTGTAGAATCTTCCACATAGTGCGTTGGCTGCGGTGCTGAGGACGTCTGCTTGGGACGCAGCGCGGAGGATGCAGTCGTTGTCACGACGGACGAAAACAAGTACTGCTGCTCGTCTTGGAAGATAGATGGCGGATCCGAAAGCTAACTTCGCATCAGCAGCGAGGAATTCTGACTGAGGGTATGTGTCGAAGTTTCTGGGATTGGCCGTCCCTTCACCAATGGCGCGGAAGAAGTAGATTTCTCGGCTTGAATGAGGAGGAGGTGGATCCTTATCCAATTCAAGAGGCGTTCCGTTACTGAGAAGGACGCTGCCAGTTCTGAGTAGTGTCGTGAGAAGCAAAGTTGACTGTCCTAGTAACAGTGGCTGGTGCGGAAGATGATCACGCAGTCCGAAGCCAAAACCAGTAGCAAGACCTCTGTTCTTGGACACTGGGTCGGAGGAGGACGATGGTTTGTATAGAAAACAATTCGGAACGATCCCTTCAACTGTTTTTAGCAGCTCTGAAAGTGGAATCTCGGAAGGATTTGGGTCCCCTTGGAACGATGGGCCAGGTTGATCCGAAAGGGATGGGTCTGGTGAGTAATAAGAATCAAAGTCCTTGTCCGCTGGAGGGACTTGAGGATGCAATTGAACAGACGGGATGGGACGAAGCGGAACGTCTGGTACTGTAGAGGGACCAGCATCCTCAAGGGATGGCTTGTGGCGCTTAGAGATGGAAGCAAGCCAGGCTGAAGTATAGTCGGAAATCGGTGCTTTCCGTTTGAAAGTTTAAAGTGAGGAGTCCATGAGAGCATGGACTTGGGACGGAGTGAGTGGCTCGTTGGTTTGCTGAGTGCCGGAACGTCCAGTTACCGAAGGACGGGATGAATGTGAGGACAAATCCAGAGGAGTGAGTTGCGGTACCACCGAGGAGGCCAACTTGGCAGCAATTTTCCGGGCTTTAATCTGAAGCTTCAAGCAAGCATACCGTTCCTTGGTACGAGAGAGTTCGTCGGCAAGAAAACCTAGGTCCCGTACTGGCGGAGGCTAACTGCAGGGGATTAGGGATGTCGCCGCAGTATCACAAGTTACAGTGACGGTCGGCTCGGAGAAAAGAGAATTGGGTGGCGGACGTGACTGCTCCAAAGAGTCCTGATCCGCAGTAAGTTCGAGAATTTTAATGTTATCAGCAACCGGTGGGACCGGAGGGGATCCGGAACGAGGAGTGTGGGATGAGGAACCATCCCTTGGCGTCCCTTTAGCGCGAGGCATGAAGACGGCGTTACCGAAAGATGGGGTAGGACGCAGCGGATGGGACGTAGCGGGAACGACATGAATAGCTTGGTGGCGTAGAGAAGAAATGGTAAGCTTACAGCTCCGCTTCGGCTTTTATATGATGGAGGCTGCGCAGAAACCTGTGCAGTAGGTAGCGAACCGGAAGGACATCTTCGATTTTAATTCTCTAGATAGAACAGCATTTTGAGAAGGAGAATGCTATAAAAAAGGTAATATATATTTTCAAGGCAACTAGAAACTATTCTTTACAGGAGTAAATGCCCACTTATTCCCGGAATTTGTGGAAGAAAGATTATGTAAATTTATAGATTTGCAATCATATTCGAGATCGTTTTGGAAGGCAACAACAGCATGGACGAACCTTTTATGCGGTATTGTTCTGCTTCGAACTTGGAACCTAAACACTGAGTGTATCGTTATTTAATGAAGGAATCGTGTCAGTATAAGGTAAGAATATTAGTAAATTGTAATGCCTACAAAAGTGACAATTTAACTGTGAAAGCTACAGAATCGATAACAGTGTGCATGCTAGGACTGCACTGTTGCTAGTATTTAGGCCTAACCACTTGGCATGGCTTGAGCCTAGGCTTAATCTGCTGCTGAAACTGACTAAATTACGTGTTTTAGAATTCAGAAGAAACACGGGTTAATGTTGAAGAAGACGCACGGAGCATATATATGAAGATATAATCTCTATAGGCGCTAATTCTTACCTTATTAAAACAACCAGTATTTCTTGTTAATCAGTATTGATTGAAAATCGGCGTTTATTGCCGTAAAGTTGTTATAAATTCATTGTTCAGTACTTCTATATTAATCACAACTACACCAGATGTCGGTGCAAGGCTGAGGCGTCTCAAGACGCAGTAAGCACCGCTACAAACTGGTGCTATCAAAGGTGCTATTCCTCCACAACACTCCTTCCCCATCTGCCTACTACCATAGCCAATTGCATCTTAAGAAGATGTCTGCAGACAACAAAAACTGCAACCGCCAGATGTCGGCAACAATGTCAAAACGTTGCCTGAAATAGATGTCTGCCTAGACAACAAAACTAGGCCCATCAGTTCCTGACACAGCTAGATGCCGTAGCCAGAAGGCGAGAGCCACAGCTTCACCAAATGTGATCAACAGGCCGCAGATGGTGGTCTAAAGTGCGACTGCTAGAATTCAATCGTCGGTAGATGATTGGATTGATGGACCAGACAGCGATTGTGTTGTACGAAAGGTTAGTGCGCTTGGGTATGCATTGGCCGCCAAGTCGAGTGTTTTTATTTACGCACTTTATGTAGTTAAGTAATCCACCAGAGTGCTACAGAGTGCACCAGAGTGTTGGACAAAAGTGTATCTTGTGTCCAACGAAAGTTTTGTTTCGGTAGAGAAATGATTAAATTCTTGCTCTAGGCAAACTTAGTTAAATTATTTTGCGACTGCAATTTAATGGACAAACTATAGATCAGTTGTCGAGTGCAACTGAGAAACGTGATTTGGCCTTACGGACCAAAAAAGAGTTGTTACTTAAAAAGAAAATGAACTATTCTTAAAAGCTGAGGCTGATAAAAATCGTGCCCGTGAATTGTTAATTAAAGATGTAGATACGCAAAATAGCGTACAGTTAAGAGCACATGAGATTCGTAGACTCGAACGTTAAGTAATAATAATCGAAAAACCTCTCGAGTTGGAAAAGTCACAAGCTGCTAACAGCGATGGTAATAGGGCATTCGCTATGAGCGCCACGAGCGTTAGGCTCCACTCACAAGATACCTCCTGGAGGACCAACAAACCATACTCTCGCTAGCCACCTACGGTAAACAGCGTGTATTCAACCGTTATTTTCTTCAAGAAAGTAATGTCATCGTTCATTTTCGTGACGTATATCGCTGCACTAATAAAAGTTTAAAAGTATGCTCGTGTTTTTATCGTTGTACGGCGGTTAACGAAATATTTTCTGCAATGTTCAATGCTTCAGCTACAGCGTGAACACGCCGTTTATCAGCTAGCTGTTCGTATGGCTGATTTATCGGATAAAAGGCTAGGAATTGTAATCGCCTCGCAGCATTTCATCACAAAGCTAAGAAAGCAGTTCTCCACGAATAATTTTCTATTCAGATTGGCAAGAGTACAAAAAAAAAGTTGAAATACTTGTTAACGTGGTCTTGTATTGGACACTCATGGTGAGGACACCTTGACACCACCGACCAAAAACCTGAGGGATGAACTTCAAAACCCTGTATATTTTGTAAACTACATTTATTTTCCAGGCATAAAGCCAAAAACATCAGCTTAGTGTTTGACTAGGAGGGGCTTCCTCTGCGAAGGTACTTAACCTCATAACCCTGTACAGACACACTTGAACTGATATTTTTTATTTATAATTACGGTGACGACTTTGGTTTTTCATGAAAAATGTCCGACGTCTAAATTCACTTGTCTGCTCCTGCTAACGCTTGAAAAACTAACCTAATATATTTTTATTCAAACCAAACCTAAGCTGGTATATTTAATCTTTTTTTTAGGCACTCTAAATGCATTTTAGTAACGTAACTTTTTGCCATGAACCCTACCGGAGCTCGAACTTTATGTTTGTCTTTATTTTAACGGACCCAGTGTTTACTTTATGTTTATTTTGTTTACGCATCTTCAACCATTCCTCTCCGACGTAGCTACCTACCCAAAGCAAACAATAATAGCCTTTCTTCAATTAAAATACGATCCCAATGTTTAAACCGAGCTAACACTTCGTTACCCCCCCCCCCACCTTCAATAGTTGCGATACATAATGTCGTAGTTTTATTTTATAGGCCTATTCTCACGTTGTTACGAGTTTTAAACTCGTTGCATTTTCAAGCAGGCCTCTAAACCGTCTCCCAAGCCTTCAAAAATCCTTTGTTAATTCAGCTCCACCAATTCCCTTCCAATAGAAACGCTGAATTTAAACCCCATCCACTCAGAGCGCTCAGCTACCCTGCCCGTCCGCGCTGTCATGCCTACTTCCGGTATTGACAGACCGGCCCGTACAGCTCCGTCTCTCCTCCCTCCACAGGCTGCCCTCTTCCCCGCTATACCCCCCCCCCCCGTCGCTCTCCTACAGGTCCGCCCTTGCCCTCCTCCAGGCTGCCAAGCAGCAGGTATAAAACCAGACTGCAAGGGAGTTCCTTAGCACAGCTCAGAAATCTCAAGGCTAGATTTAGCTACGCCGGTCGGGAGTGGAGATGCCGCGGTCCGAACGTTGCAATGCCAGGCAAAGGTAGCTGGTTCGTATGCAACTTAGTTTAACTTAAAAGTTTATCTTTTGGACTCTTATTTCAAAATTTACAGTTTAATTTAAATTAACCCCTAGTCTTGAAAGTAACTTATGTTTCGTAAAGCCTTCGGCATTTAGGACGTTAACGGCCATAACGTAAGGGTTCACGGTCCCTTCCTAAAAACCAGCTTTTTTCACCGTTTCTTTAGCTTAGCTAAATGTAAACAAAGGCCATTGGGTCAGTTAGATTTGCAGAAGCATAGCACTTCATCGAAGTTACATCCCATTTCTAATGTGAATTCCGATGGGTACGGTTTGATCTTTAGGGTGTACCATTTGAAACATAACTATAAGTTAAGGTCTACTTTTATCGATCAGCTGCGGCTGTGCATAAAATAGAGGGCTCTTTTGCGAAATACCCGTTGCCTACTCAAAGTCACTTTTTCTATTTGAAATTGTTGTAATTTATTTTTTAACTCAATCCAAGTTCTTGTAAAGTATGTTTGAATTTTAATGTAAAATTCCCTGTGTAGTTTTAATCCAAAAACTAAGTTGCATTTTTTGTAAATAACCAGAAATGTAAAGTGCGATCGTTAACTTGTTTGTCTAAAAATAAAACCAGGAGTTTTAAACGCCAAACACCAGTTATCATTTTGACGTTGCTAGAAGTTAAGATTTAGGATAATTCTCGTAAATTTAGCTCAGCTAGCTTTTTCCCACCTTGGTGGCAGCGATACCCGCTTTTTATCGTTAGTTAGGCCTAGATTAGGACCTCAATGCTCCATTCCCTACGCCGGGCTGTAGCAGTTGTGCTGTTTGTAACCAAAAGTACCAATACCAAGTCAGAACGATAGGAAGTTAGACCCAGTTTCACCAGGCGTCGGGCGATGCTACAAGCACCTCTCCTGTCGTAGCATCCGCCGCCGTTACAAATGGTGGCAGCGGTGGGATGAACAGGTGCTGTTCCTGCAAACGTTTCCCCCTACCATGCTGCTATGCCATTTGTGTTGAACAATTCTTCAACCCGATGTCCGTGACTCAGTCAATATAGTCACAGCAGAAGATGTCCGCATTGTAGCTAAACATCAATGCAAAAACCCGATGTCCGCACTACAGTCAAAATTAGTGCAAACCATCAGCTCCAGCAACAAAGCCAGTTCCGGAGCCAGGAGGCAAGACCAGCAAAGTCCCCCCCCCCCCCCCCGACGTGGAAATCCTTATGCAGTGAGATGTTCTCCGTTGGCCGCCAGCAACGAGGAGGATTCGACCGGTTCCCGGACGCAAAGCTCCGTAGCAGCATTCAGTGAACCTCGGACTAAAAACCAGCGTTTCAGTGTGGTGATCCTCGACTAGAGACGTTCATCTACAGTGAAAATTTGTGCAAGCCACTTTAATCTACAGGTGGGAATTGGATTGGACTTGACAGACTGCACAGTGATTGTACAAAAACAGGGTAAGTGTGCATAAGATATGCTTAAGGCCGCCAAACCGAGTGTTGTAGTTAGATGCTTTTATGTAATTTAATTATTTATACACCTGAGTGCTAGGGGTCTAAAATAAGTGTATTTCTTGCTAAAACTTACGGGTATTGGGAGAGAAGTTTTTTAAGTAATTCGCTCTGCTCAATTTAAAGTAAATTATTTGCGGATGCACTTTAATGAGAACATTTCATTTATAAGAGTTTTATTTTTGAAATTTGAAATTAAAATTTTCCAACATGGACGATTTTGAAGCTGTCGTTAAGACATCCACTATAAGGACCTTAAAAAGGCCTGTTTAAAATTAGGCCTTACAGTTTGTGAAACCCGTCACGAATCCGTCACCGTACTGAAAAATGCAGTAGAGGATGAAAAGATATCCTTAGAAGATCTCTCTGATGAATTAGCTCCGGCTATAGAAAAAAAGAGAAGCTACTATACTTCAAAAAAGGGAGTTAGCAGCAAAAGAGCAAGAGCTTGCATTGAAGTCAGAAAAATTAAGATTAAGAGCTCTAGAAATGGCGGATGTAGAGAAACGCCGAGCTCATGAAGCAGCAAACGCTGATAGACGTATGGCGCACGAACTAGCGTTAAAAGACCAAGAGGCCCAAATTAGGGATAGAGACGCTCTGTTAAAGGAGCAGGAAGCACAAAGTAGCGAACGCGCTAGTGCTCGTGAATTATTAAAGTTAGATAAGCAGATCGAACTAGCAAGGCAGATCGAACTAATTCAAACCCCAGTAGTGGTACCGTAACGCCTTCTACTCCCAGTGTCCCTGTAAACAAACCTGGTAAAATTGCTGCCTCTAGATGGAGTTGGTGTGGCGTTGGGTTGCTTGCTAGCTCAGATTTCGCTCGTTGCTGTTTTCCTTTTTTCTTCTCGTTTTTTTCCGTTTTTCTTCTGAAATGATTTTGGGGTTTGAAGTGCTGTCCCAATAAATAAGACAAGATTGTTGGTGATGTTACAGATGGAATTAAAGGAATGCTTAGCTTCCATTCTTGCTGGTTACGGTTGGCAATCTTGATTGCTTCACCGGAATGGATTAAATGTGATTTTCTTTCATTGGTGTTCGACGTGCTTCGGAATTCGGCTGTCCTGTCGTCTCCGATTAATTCCAGAACGATGGGATTGTTTGATCTTGATAAATTTAATTCCGAGTGGAAATTTGTGGAGTCGATTCCGTTTTGGAATAGTGTTAATATGACTGACTCGCATGTTAGCTTGAAGGTCTTGTTAAGTTTGTTGAGTAGCTCTGAAAAATTTGGTGTGAGGTGCGAGTTGAGGTTTAAAGCCGGAGCTACGTATTTAATGGGGATAGCACCGAAATACGAAGCTAGTCTCGGTAGTGTCAGCGTCCTGTCTTTTAATGCAAGTTTTTGCCAGTGCCAGTCGACTTTTGAATAAAGATCTAGGAGTAAACCTGCAGCGTTGATTGTAGAATGGACTTTCTTGCTGTTAAATAATTTGTTGGTTTGCTCTCTGGGGGTGGGGGTGGATGATGGAATTTCAGGGTTTATGGTACTAGTTGCGTTGATCGGAATTTCTTCTGTGCTGCTGTACCCTGCTAACTCAAAAAAACCTGTTACTTTTTGAATTGACATCTAGTTTTTTGACTGCTGGGTTGTTGGATTGCGTGGCTGAACGAAGTTTGCGTTGCTGCCTCCGTGGTTGTTGTTGTTACGGCATTTGTAGGTGCTTAGGTTGAGTTGGGAATTACCCCTAGTTCCTTGGTTGTAGTTTGTTTCATTGTTGGTTTAGGTTTCCTCCTTGTTGTTTGTAGTTCCCTTGGCCACTTCTTCTAGGGATGGGTTTCCGTCTTCAAGCGTTTCCTTCTCGTACTGCTTCCAATCTGTGGTCTTTAGTCCTACAATTTTTGCTTAAGTGGTTCTGGCCATAGCATCTGAAACACGTGTGTGTTTTTCTTTCCTTTCCGGTTGGAAAGCATCGACTCTTGCCTTGTTTACTGTTTTTCTTAGCTTGAGGTTGTTTACTTTTCTTTTTTGTTCTAGTTCTTGCATAATCTTTGCCAATTCGTCTGATGCTACGGTTTCAGTCTTGTCGGAAGGAGAAGCTGCTGCTGCTGTGTTGCTTGTTTGCTTGGCTGGATTTTTCCGTGTTGGTTGTGGCGTATCGGCACTTTCCCAGTCTGCGATTTCGGTCTGCCTCTTCAATGTTAGGTTTAACATCTCTTCCCATTTCTTTGGATTCATGGTGGCTAAATACGTTTCTATATTCTCTGGCATAGCTGCTTTGAAAGTACATCTTAAACCCTGGTCTCGTGCTTGTTTTTTTAATGTCTTCTCGATTTCGCTTTCACCTGGCTGTGTCATCCAAATCTCCGATGCCATAATTTCCAGCCTATCAGCAAAAGCGTTGACGTCTTCGTCTTCCATCATTCGAGCACGTTGGAATTTATTGCGTGTAGATTCGGTGCCTCCTCCGCCGAAACGTTCAATGAAGGCTGTCTTGAATTCGTTCCATGTAGTTATCCTGAGGTCAGTGGGCTTGTAGCTATGAAACGAGCTGCTCTTCTTACGCATTTATTTGATGCTGCTGCAATTAGCTCGCTGTCAGGGAGGTTAGGATAAATTTTCCTAAGATTGTTGGTTAGCAACAAAAAGGTGAAAATATCGGTGTTATTTTCACCCGAAAATTTGATGAGCCCCTTCTTTGAAGTTGGACGTCTTCCCACATTCGTGCTTCGCTTCTGTCGGAATTTCTGTTGCTATTGCTGGGTTGATTAATGCCTATCTTCTCGACAATCTCCCTCAATGCGTCTACATGGCTAGTGTTAGCCTCTTGTAGGCCTGTGATGATTCTCGACAGATGGCTGTTGTCGGAAAATGTTGGGCTTTCTGCTGTGTTTACGTGGTGACGGCGAGGGGTGGGGGAGCGTCTATGCTGGTTTGCTATTCTGCCTAAAACTTGCGCTAAAAGTTCTTGAGTTGGGGAGTGGTGACGATAGTTATCCCTAAAGTCCTCATCGTAATGCAAATTTCTTGATGAATTTGTATGATATGGTGGTGATCTACTTCTTGAGTGGGACCTATAATTTCTTCTTTCCCTATTTCTTGATTCGCTACGTGAACGATGTGGTGGGGGATCGTGAATAGGGCTGCTTGAAGCATAGGCTTCCCTGCTATGCTTAGCTGCTGGCTGTTTATCAGCTGCCGTGCTACGCTGTTTAGCAGGTGCTTTTGGCACGCGAGTGCGTTGCTTGCTCTGCCGAGGCGGAATCGGCTGCTGGGCGGAAAGAGCAGGTGCATTGACGGTCTCCTGAACGGGAGGAACAGATGGAATTTTACCCTGTTGGACGGGAAGGACTGGAGCAGATGGAATGACGGCTTGCGTGTCGACCAGACAACGAGGTTTCACAATAGTCCTACCGCTAGACGAAAGCTTTAAATTCTTCCTATTTTAAGAATCGTTTTTGTGCTTTTGCTAGCTGTAGTTGCCTTTTTGTGACTAGACATGGTTATGACCTATAAATCAATCTATTTTTTTTTCTTATTTAATCCGAAAAATCGCTCCTTTGCTCAATAATAACTGTAACGTGCTGCTGTTTTCTTAATGATTAGGCGTGGGTATTGTTTGAATTACTACTTCGACACCATGTAAATCTCTCGTAATATCTTCTATTGTAAGATCGTACGGAGACACAGTGGTACGATAATAATAATCGTACCGTCGGCACAGATGCTAATAATCTAACAATAGCACATAAAGCAATAAATGAGCAAAGTAAGGGAGTCCACACAAGATATACGATCCGAAAGCTATTTAATTCAGTTATTTAGGATTAGGGTTATCCCTCCTTTTAAATCAGTTAAACATCGTAATATTAAATTAAAGCAGTCCTAAAATAATCGGACCAAGGGAAAATAAGAGGAAGGGGGCTCTTACACAAGATGCGCCCTTTCTTAACTCTGAACCGGGCTTAGGCTCTAAAGGAGGGAAGCTCCTTTAAGATTCGGCTAAGTCCGAAATCGTCAAATTATTTAACTCAAAATAAATCCAGCTGGGATCCTGGTATAGAGGGCTCAGTGACAGGTGGCTTTTTAGGTCCAAAATCGTCGGTAGAGAGAGAACTAGGCCAGGGATGTTCCTTATAAATTTATAAAGGGGGGGGGGGGGCCTGCATCCTGGTCTATTGTATTGCAGAAGATGTGCAATTGGATGCTGTGATTACCGGGAGAGCTGATCGGCTCCCGGTCGAACCACTGATGTCTACTGAGTATCTGGATAGGACCACATGTGTTAGCTATTAAAAGTGCATGAGGCAGAGGCCAAGTGCACTCAGTGTCGTCTGCTAAGCTAAAGCTAATGTTATTCTGATAATAATAAATGGATGTTGTAAGAGTGTTGCTGTTAATGTTATATCGGTGAGGCGTATCGGTTGTGTATCGTTAGATACCGATACCGATATTTTATATCGGAAAGTGCTAATTCTTAAAATATTTACACTGTAACTTAATGGGGGAGTAAGTACATTAACCCCAAATGCTGTCAAAGGTTCAGCTTTTGGAAGAATAGTGCCCAAAAATTGAATAAACAATAAAAAAAATTTGCCTCCTGATCACAACCAATAAGCTTAAGAAATCACTTCCTTTTTTAAATTCCCCATTTTTATTTTTTTAATATGGAATTGAGTGTTATGTTTTTTGGGGGGCTATGAAGTCACAGTGAGGTCTCAAGTCACGGGGAGGTCTGCGCGAAGTTGCTGAAAGGTCTCCACGAAGTCATGGTGAAGTCATGGTGAGGTCTCGGCGAAGTCGCGTGAAGGTCTCCGCGAAGAGGTCTCCACGAAGTCGCGAGGAGGACTCCATGGAGGTTGCATATGTAATACAGCTAGCTAAAAGGCTAGTCTCCAGGAAGTCTCGGCGAGGTCGTATATGTTGAAAATGTGACCTAATGTGACTAGGGATTGAGGTCTCGATGATGAGATCGCATTTAGAGACCTCGTTCTGACCTTTAAATTTTTGTAAGGGTTGGGATCCTTTTGATAAGAATGGAGATGACTGGACTGGACTGTTGGGTGTGCTAGGCACATGCCAGCAGTTTCGATTTTGACTACAGATCGCCATCATGTAGCACAAGTTTATGTTGCTGGCTACCTACTCAGCTGTAAAATAATGGAGATGCTGTGACAGTTTGGATACCAGGTAGGCTCCCATGTTACAGCCACTGGGTTGTGTTCTCCGAAGTAACAACCTGTGCTATTCGCAAACCTCCACACTTTCCTGGCTGAGAGTGTAAGTTCAGAAAGTGTGCTTGGAAGGGGGTGATCGCGAAAAGACAGGGAGATTGGAACAGACGAAAACATTCGCAAAATTGCTTTAACAATAACGGCAAATGTGGACATTTATTAAAAACACCAGCCATTAGGTAGGATAATCCATAAATGATCCAGTTTTGGTCGTTACTTCGTTGTGACAACTTCAGTTCTCCTGCAGGCAAAATTATCTAATTGTCTAATTATCTAAAAGTATATCACCAAACATTAGTAATAAATATCAGTCCTTATATTTTTTCTTACCTCCTACTGAGACGAGTGCAGTGAATTGTTAAAAATAAGTGACGCAAATTTTCCAGTATTTGCGTATTTTTTAGTATTTTGTCATAAAAGTTCTCAAGGTCAACTGGATGGACTTGTCTGAAACAATAATTTCAACAATACACAAGCATTACTAGCCATTTTAACGAAAACCGGTAAACGGCGATAACAGTGGTTTTGCAAATACATATTAAAGGAACAAAAACACACCTGAACCACCAGGAAGACCACAGTTCACAGTTTTTGGTTAGGGAGGGTAAATTCAAACCAAGGCCCGACCCAGCCCAGCATGTTGTCAACATAGCATACGAAAACCACGCAAAAGTCGAATATACATATCAAAAACGTCAAAATACCAGAGTTAATTTTGGTTTCTATTGCCTATTGAAAAAATACATTACTTTTTTATTAGCATTCTCCTTCTCTAATGCCGTTCAATCTAAAGAAAATAAACGCAGATCCTTCCGGTTCGCTACCCATCCATCATATATAAATCGAAGCGGAGCGGCAGAGCTCACCTTTTCGATACATCTTTCCTGCCCAAATGGCGATAAGAGGGGAGGAGGGCGGGAGCAAGGTAATGTATTTTTTCCATAGGCAATAGAAACCAAAATTAACCAGGTAACACTGGTATTTTGGCGTTTCTAGTTGCCTTGAAAAAAATCCACTACCTTTTTTATTAGCATTCCCATAGACTTCGTCAAGGCGGCGGGCGCCATTTGATCGGAGTGCCCTCAGGTAGCGACCGGTTCCCTTCACAGAATGGTCCAGTGTGTTTAAGGGGTAAGTATGTGTCGGGCGGCAACAATGGCCTGACATGGTACAAGCCGTCAGCGTGATGTGACATAACACGGAGGTAATAGGAGGTAAAAACGGTGGGATGGCGCCGAGAGGCGGATGCCATAATTTCCGTGACAAATGTTATTGTAGTGAGCCCAGGAGGCGGAAACTGCTTGCAGGTCGTGTGTTGTTATCTTGATGCCTTCTGTAACGCAGTCAACATCAGGTGCCCCATAGGCCGGGATAATCACGATTTGAGTCAGGTAGCAATCATCTGTGCGGAGGTTTGTCCAACCTTGTCATGAAACGGTAAAAGTAGCAGAGGGTGGTTCCGTCGGATAGGTTAAGATCTTTAAGATAAAGACGAACGGCTCGTACAGGACAGAAGGTTCCTTCTCGATCGCCACCCAATATGGTGATAGGTAGGGGACGATGAAAGGCTGGGTGCGTTCAGAGGGTTTCAGAGTTGTCGCATGAAAGGAGGATTGCGGTGGGAGAGTAACACCCTTGTAGGCAGGGAAGACGAAGCAATCTCATACTATTGAGAAGAAGGTCTGTAGTTCACTACAGCGGAGGCACGAAGGTAGAGCAACGAAGAGCACTCTTCCTAGGGAGATAGCCGAGGCGAGTAGAGGCCAAAGGTTCACAGGGAGCGGCCATGAGGGTCGTTAAGACAACGGAAAGGTCCCAGTCGGGAAATGCTTATTAATGTGAGGTCGCTCTAACTAAAAAGAGTGGAGGAATCAGTAAGGAGGGCAATATCTCTGGTCGCCTTAAAGACAGTGTTCAGGGGTGATCAATACATCAGGATAGCAGATCCGTGTAAGCCTTCCTCAAACAAGGAGGTTAAGAAACGGAGGTGAACATGCATAGGAGGATGGACTTCCCGGAGGACGGGTGGAAGGACTTGGTGAACTCGGGTAGGTTGGAGATGATCCATCGTTTATGGAAGGAATGGACGAGGCTGCTGCACGAGTCCCTTGCGGAGGAGCGGATGTGGAGGAGTGGATGCGGAGGAGCGGAAGGCGGAAGGTAGCAAACGTTGAAGCGGGGGATGTTGGGTAACCGCCGGATGGCAGTGCACAGAACAGAAAGGTGGGGAGCAGGGTTGGCGCCACAGGGCTGGGTGGGGGGGGGGGAAGCCTTCCCCCCCTGTCGGGGAGTAACCGAGATTGTCGTCGGGGAACAGCCGGAAGAAGGAGTCTACATGACGACATAAAATTCGTAAAAACTTGGGTGAAAAAAACTCAAAAGAGTTTGCCGTTTTGTTTGCCAGTACTCCTACTGTTGCTGCCTCAATAATTCTGTAATTTAAGAGCTGTCTTAGTTAATGCAGAAACATCAATTAAATATGTACAAAACAAAATTTGTTAAGCTAAGTTTTCGTCGTTTGAATTCGTTAGACCGTCAACGCCATATTTAACAGGGATCTTAGTTATGAGACACGTTTGGGATGCCATCGCCTTACCAGTTATTTCTAAAAGGAGAAGGCCCATTTTTAAAAGCCTAACGCACAACGCGAAGTTTGTGAGGGGTCATACGGACCCCAAACAAACAGAGAAATGGCAGCCCAGCGGTTAGAAATCCGGCCTCCCAACCAAGAGGACGCTAGCTCAAATTCAGTGTCTAACCAATACAGGACTTAAAAATACACTGTACTCTCAAATGGCTGTGTTCCTTTGAAGGCCAACTGTGTGTTCTTGCTATGGTTATAGCCGAATGTGGGCTTAATTTTTACAGAACACTTGTTACCGTTTCTTCCAAGTTTTCGTCAGTTGAAGTCTGATAACAATTAACTCCATAAAAACCGAGAACAGAATTAAAACTGAAGACTAAGTTGGCAGTTTGATTTGCTATCAGCTCATCGCCACCGTAATTTAAAACTAATTCTCAGGAACGTCAGCTAAATCTTCCGCCATTTGAAAAGTAAGCAACAATATTTTCAAACCTAAATTATTCAGTGTTAGTTAACGTTAATTTAATAATATTAAAAATTAATTAATTAGTTAATTTGACGCGGGGTACACAATGGTTGCATGCATATATTGTTGTAAGCGTTGTCGTGATTGATAACCTTTGAACATTGTTGGCTGTTATGGTTGGTGATGGCTGTCTTGGGTTCATGTTAATGCGAAATGT
>JAHWFP010084814.1:157126-173866 GCA_023313725.1 Lithobius niger
TTTTCCTGTGCAACTTGCGTAAGCATTTGGAAGTGACTGAAGTTGAAAGGCAAAAATACATTGGCTATGAAATTGAACATACTCCTGATTTCATTACTTTGTCAAATACAAAATATCCAAACTAAATAGGCTACTTTTGGCCTTGAAGACGCAAATCCTGTAAAAACTGTCTCAGCCACGCTTAAGGTCTTGGGAGAGTGTTCAACTTCAGACCCAATTGAAAAAACTACTTACCTAGAAATGCTTGGTACATTAATGTTCTTGGCTATACATTCACGGCCTGACATACTTTATAATGTGGTGCAATTAGCTCGGAAATCTGGTGACCCAAAAGTACCGCACTACACAACGTCAAAACGTATTTGGAGATACCTAAAAGGTACCAAAGATCGGAAGATTATTTATTCCAAACGCAAATTAGGATCTCTACGCGTGTTTTGCGATGCTTCCTGGGATTCAGTTTCAGGCAGCAAAGGAGTAACTGGATTGTTCATTAGCCTAGGTAATTTGCCAATCCTCTGGACGAGTAAAACTCAACCTTTAGTTTCACACTCTAGTTGTGAATCAGAGGTTATGGCTATGGGCGAGGCAGTGAAAGAACTTGTCTCAATTCGTGGACTTTTGTCTGAATTGTGTGCATCTTTGCTTGTTTATCCAGTGCCAATTTATACAGATTCCAAATCTGGTATAGACCTGGTTGTGAATGGTGGTAGTGCGCAATCACGACACTATTTGCGCAGGGTGAATTATATTCGAGATGAAGTTCTCAAGAACAACATTGAACTTAAGTTTTGCCCCACCACAGAAATGCCTGCTGATCCGTTGACTAAGAACATCACGGGATCAAAATTGACAACTGTAATGCGTGACCATTTTGGTTTGGAATGATTGCGTAACTTTTCCCCTTTTTAGGTTTTGGCTGAAGTTTTTTCGTAATGACCGCCTCTTGTAACGTTTGTGAGGGGTTCTAGATGGTTAAGCGTCAATGTTTCTACCATATAAAAAAATTCGGTTTACCCTTTTTCCCCATTCTAGTCAAGTCTTAACGTACTTTTGTCACAGTTTTCGTACATTGGTTACGAAACCACTATTTGTTGGTCACAGCAAGTATTAGTGATCACACATGTTTTTAGAAATATTATTTCTTCGCATGTTTTGCTTAACGATGATAAGTTTCCTTTTAGCGTTGGGTATAACCTATTTGCAATGTTAAGGTTATGTCTGGGGGATGACGCGGGATACACAATGGTTGCATGCATATATTGTTGTAAGCGTTGTCGTGGTTGATAACCTTTGAACATTGGTTGTTATGGTTGGTGATGGCTGTCTTGGGTTCATGTTAATATGAAATGTAAGTTTTTCTTTGGGGGTCAAACCCTAGTGAATAAACCCAAACTACGTTTATAGCAACTACGATGTCTGAGCCTTCTGTAGGGAACGTCCACACCGTTTTCCAAAACAACATAATTTAATTTTTAAATAAAATGATAAAAAAAATTTTTTTGAGCCGCTATTAGGTTTTTACGACCTCTCATGCTAAAGAATATTTACGAAAAACATCTGAAATTTGCTTAACAATGTGGTGCAAACGTGTCTCGGGAAGCCGAAAATAGGCCTTCAAATAGCGTAAAATGCTTCAGCTTCCGGGGCTCTGCCCCCGGACCCTGCTGGGGGAGCTTACAGCGCTCCCCACACCCCCTAGCTGGTTTCGCCCGGCTCCTGGTAAAGTACAACAGATTTGAAAAAAAAAAGTTCATGTACTTTGCCCCCCTGTCGGGGAATCATTGCCTCCCTATCTGGAGTTGGCTGGCGCCACTACTGGTGGGGAGCGCTTAGCATGAGCACTCGCGGTGATTGAGCGAGGAGGAATGAGCTGAAAAGGGGGCTGCGCAAGAGGATGTGCAGATGGTGGTGGTGCGGAGGGGTGTTATGTCCTAATTGTAGGAGTCTAGTAAGCATCGCCGGATGCAGAGGGAGGCGGAGGTTGATAGCAGTAGTGAAATGGTCACGAGACAAAGAAGATGTGTAGCGGTCTTCGTAGAGTGTGTTGGTTGCAATGAGGGTGTTCGCCTGGGAGGTTGGACTCAAACCTAGGCGGGGGATGTGGAATCTTTGTAAATAGTAAGGTTGTTGGTCAACTTGTCGGGAGGGAAGGTAAGTTCTGACGTTTTACCAGCCGAACGGCGGAGATGGATGAGGATATAGGAGGTCTGATATGATGAGAATGGTGGTACCGCAGGGTTAGAGGGAGCAAGTCCTCCCCCCCCCTATTTTTTGTCGTCCCGAACAGGGGACCGATGGGTAGGATAATGCAGAAGGCCGAGGGCGGTGGCGGAGGGCGGAAGATGGAAAGCAGAAGGTGTACGCAGCGGACGCAGCCCTACATCGTAGACAAGGCCAATGTGCAGATCATGTTGACGAAGGTAGATTGAGCTGCGCAGGTGGACTCCCTAGGGAGCAGCGTGGGGAAGCGTCATAGGTTCCCGGCAGAAGAAGGGTTGGCTGATCACAGCGTCGGTGTTGCATTCCTGAAAAAAGGGCTGTACAGGAGGAGGTGCAAGAGGAGATGGTGCGGAGGGATGTCACACCCTTCAAAGAAAATAACATCATGAAATGCTGGATGAAAAGGCCCAATCCAAGAAGGTAGTGCAATGTATAGCAGGAGGGGACGAAGGATGAGGAACGTCTTTGATCTGAATTGACCCGAACGCTGCTCATGAGCAGCAATGATGCGAGCCGTTCCGGGCGGAAGCCAGGAGGAATGGTCGGTCCGAGGGAAGGAGGAGGGCGGAGGAGCAGCGGAGGTGAAAGTTCACGTGGTCGAAGCGTAGGAAGCAACTCGGCTGTTAAATGCCTTCATGTATCGGATGGGAGATAAAAAATAAAAAAAATCTTGGGATGTTTGAATCCAGACTTCAGTGAAGAGGCAAACTTGCGGATTGGATGGTTCTGGACGCTGAAGATGGCGAAGGCTTGGTGCCAGAGGTGTGTGTCGTTGTTTGTTGAAAGCCAGGAACGGTACTGGTTGGTGCGAGGAGCCCGGTGGTGTTCGTACCTAGAGGAAGGTAATACGAGGAGATAGAGTTACTGGCAAGAAAGAAGACACCTGCGGAAGTCGATTCGGAAGGGACGACCGGAACGGAGGCGGCCAAAGTGGGAGGCGGAAGAGGTTTATTCATAACCGAAGTTTTCAGAACACTGTTGTAAAGCAACGGAAGGCAGGATGATCTTATGATCTCATAAGAGGAGGAGCGGAGGGATCCACAATTTGTGAGGAGGAGAGCGAGGTCTGCCAGTGTAAGAGGAGGCAAAATTTTACGGCAGCGGTAGCCAGCTAGGCGAAGTTGGTGGCAAGAAAACGGGACGTAGCATCCGTAGCCAGTGGTTCCAGAGTGGGAATGGCAGACTAGAGATCTTCTGACGGAAGGAAAGGAGGAGGCGATAGGCAGAAGAGGCCGTAGTGTCGTGCGGTAGTATTTCCAGAGTAGGAACGGTCTGTCACGTGAAGGAACAGATAATATGGAGGGAGTCACGGCAGTTGAAAGACCGGAGGCTGTTGCAAAAAGGATGGTTGCCCTACAGGAAGGCGGCCCGACCGTCGAGCAGGAGCTTGTGAGAGATGCACACGATGAGAGCAACCTTCCTGTGGAGGAAGAAGGGATGCGTGCGGAGGCGGTGCCGTTTGGTGGAGGTAAACACCGTGCTATTGCAGCAGCGGCATGACCTTGTGCTGAAGACTGCCTGGTGGAAAACTAAGGAAACAGTCATGTCCCAAAGGGACGGAGGAGTCCATTCGATAAAGGATGAAAGACAAGGCCGCATAGGCGCAATGTGAACGTGATGATGAAATATTGAGGCGGAAGACTTGGTAGTTGAAGGCGAAGGTGCAACGATCCGCGAAACACAGGCGGAGTGGAGGCAAAGTGAAGGGACGTATCCACTTGGGCTTGAGTAAATGGGTCCAAAGGTGGAGCGGTGGATGGAGCCCAAATAGGGCGAATGGGAGCCATTCAGGTCTGGAGGAATGGAGGTCCTAATCTGTTGGTCCAACGGAGGCGGAGGTAAGGCGTAGCAGAAGTAGAAGCGGACCCTTCCGCAGAAACGGTGGTGAATGAGAAGATCGTCCAACGAACAGGAACTTAAGTTCTTTCCGATTAAGGAGGCTGCGCAGTGGGTCAAAGTTGTAAGTGGTGGCAAGTGTTGCCCACTTTGACATAGACCGAGGTCCGGAAGGAGGAATGTGGAGAGACATAAGGGGAAGGAATGTGGAGAGACATAAGGGTATAAAGTCCACGTAGGTGACCCTGCTCCCCGTCCGCAGGAGCGGAGGGGTGCAGGAAGAGAGAACACACATCAGGTAGAGGACGAGCGGGCTGTGTCGCCGGAGCGTTGTGACAGTGCGGAGGGACGTCTTACTTTGTCAAATAAGCAACAGCACTTAGAGCTGTAGATAAGGAAGGTAACAGTTGATAGAGAAGGCTGCGCAGAAGTAGTGCGCAAAGGGTAGAGAAACCTAAGGACGACAAGTGTTGCTTGTCAGTGTTGATCCGTGTAGTGCCATTATGACGCAGACTGTCTTGGGCTAGGGACCAGGAAGAACGGTGGTGCGGTGGAAGAGAGTGGACAGGGATGAAGGCATCTTTTATCCATGCTACGATGATATGCGGTGGTAAAGAAAGCACCCTAGTATGCGGAGGCCCGGAAGGGAGACACAGTTGAGTGGGAAGGATGAGAAAAAACTCGAAACACCTCCGTAGGAGGAGGCTGAGGAGGGTAAAATTGCAGGGTCTGTAAAAGAGATAGCGGAGGCAGGCGGCCGCCCGCAGAGCGGAGGGAACCTTAATCGACTTGAAGGTATAATGGTAACCCCCGAAGCGGAGGTAGCATGAAAACGGGACGTACCGTCTGTAGTTAGTGGTCCCAAAGTGGGAACGGCAGGCGAGAAACCTTCCGACGGAAGGGAAGAAGGAGGCGGTTGACTCGGAAGGGGTGGAGGAAAACCATCCTGTACCGGAGGAACGGAGGCAGCCCCAATCGAAACGAAGCGGAGGGAGTCGCCCCACCGCTGGAACGGTGGTATGCGGCTGCGGCGGCAGGTTCGACGTCTTCAGCGAAGTGAACAGCGTGGCGGCTAGAGAAGAAAAGGTGAGCTCTGCCACTCCGCTTCGATTTATATATGATGGAGGCTGCGCAGTAGAGCTGCGCAGTAGGTAGCGAACCGGAAGGATCTGTGTTTGTTTTCTCTAGATTGAACAGCATTAGAGAAGGAGAATGCTAATAAAAAGGGTAATGGATTTTTTTCAAGGCAATTAGAAACCAAAATTGGTAAATTGCTAAAATTCCGAATGGTTCGGCACTTCAAAGGAGTGATATCAACACACCAAAACATTCGCCAAGTTAATTGCACTGCTTAATAGTTCGAAGGTTAAATGAAAACTAGGACATTGCTACTTTCGCGTTTCATTTAACGTCCAAAGTATTATTTGGTGCAAATAAGTCGGCGAATGTTTTGTTGTGTTGATATCATTCCTTTGAAGGGCCAAACCATTCGGAACTTGGCGGCCCCTTTTACCAATTTTGTTTTTTGATATGATATCACTCCTTTTTTTAATTGTGTATTAGACTCAACTCCACTGCCGTGCAGATGTGTAATAAAGTGCCACGTCAATAGGAAATTGGTTTTCAACCGTTTGGTACTACCTTCTACCTAGAGGCCGAAACATTCTCAACTTAGTCACCTCTTTATAGGTTTTTGGTTTGGTTTTAATTTTGTTGTAATTTGTATTATTTAGTTAGTTTTGGTGTTGATATCATTCCTTTGAAGGGCCGAACCACTCAACTCGGTGGCATCTTTACCAGTTGCTGGCTTTATTTATTTGCTTTGTTTTTACAGTTTGTTTATTTTTCGTGAATTGGACGTGAATACAATTTCTTTGGTAACGTTGTTTATAGTTATCGTGATACACTAGTGTGTGTCTAGGCACGCACGTCAGTATACACGTTGTCATTGTCCGAACTTTGGCCGTCCATGAATCATCGATGAATAATCACCCTATGGGATTTAACATGGGGGTTGAGCGTTTTAACTAGCTGACTAGCTAATAACTAGTAGTAACACATTTCAACGTTATTGAGGGTCAGATTTTGCATTGAAAGCAGCTTAGCTGGCATTGCTACACGAGTTAATTTTTGTCAGGTGAGTCATTACTCTCGATTTCAACACAATTTAATCTTTTGTACCGCATTATTTTTATCCAATTACCTAAAATGTGCCCAACTCTGTTTCATGATATAAGACACTTGATGCTAATGCGTTGCGCTACAATGGTTTACAACCTCAATAACTGAATCGATGTGATGTTTGTTGCCTAACTTGGCGTGAAACACTAGCGTGGGTCTAGATTCAATTATTTTGCACCACCTGAGAAAGCACCACATTGTTTTCCATCTTTGCAATAATTCCTGTCACAACAGCAACTGCAGAAAGAAGTTTTTCTACACTAAAAAGGTTAAAATCATACCTGTGATCAACAATGAACAGTGAAAGGTTAACAGGCCTTGCCTTATTAAATATTCATCGAAACACTCCAATTAACGTAAACAGTGTAAAAGACAGATTTGCTAGGAAAGGCAATCGTCGTTTGGATTTTGTTTTGTAAGGCTGCAGTGACAGTATGCACTAATTATCATTTGCATAAAAAAGTGAGTTTTGAAAGCCTTGAGAAATTAAATCCTTAAAAAAGTGTACTTTAAACATAGGATATTTTTTAATAGTCGTGTTCCATCGAAATACTAAGGAAAATTCGTAAAGATTTCACATTGCTTCCTTATGTGAAGAGACAAATAAGTATCCTAGCATTTATGCATTAGTTTCTAAAAATTCGCCAAGTAGATGTATTACTAGGTATTAATAATTAATCTTCTAAGATACCAGAAAATCATGCACTTCAGAAGCAGCCATAAAATGGCCTCAAATTCTTAAAATTAAAAAACTTTACTAGCTGGTGTAGAACAGCACCCTCCTTCAGAAATTTCTAGATCCGCCACTGTCCAGAGCCCACCTGTCAGCTCCAGCCAGCTCCAATTTAGCCCCAGTCTTAGCTACCATGCTCACCCTAGACAGAACCAGTAGAGAGCAGGCTCCCTAACACAATAGAACCAGAGAGCATTTCTGGGTATAAATGAGACCTCTCAGAAGAATAAAGCAGTCTTGAATTTCATTCTGGCACTGTGAGGCTGCCAGTCTCTGAGCGCCCGGCTCCAGGTACTTATAGCAGAAGTTAAGAATAAATTGGAAGACTGATTAAAGATTCCCTGTAGGGACTTGAATGGTCAAGTTATTAAACACTAGAGTCTAGGCCTAACACTGGCAAGGACACATTAGCGTAACTAGAGAACCAGCTCCCTTCTCCGTTAAAAAGGAGAATCTAAACCTCTAACAAGTAATCCAATTTTACTTGAAATAATAATATTCATTTGAAGCTTATAAAACTTGTGTGGTCTCCCTTACTTGCATGCCGATTATGATTATTGTTGATTGTACTTGCTGCTTGATTATTTTGCCAGCCGGTACAAGCTAAGACTGGTACACGGTTAAATCATCAATTAAATCCAACCCCTTGAATTTACAATAGATTTACAGAGGAAAGCTTGTTTGCATAAGAGGGAACATGCTGCTATCCCGACAGGCTTGGTGAATGTGGCTTTGGCGCGGCAGATGATGGCATCTGTTTTTTAAGTATCAGTGGTAAACATTGACAAGTTCCTTTATAGCGGATTTGCAAAAATTGGTACAGGAAGCCTGTCCATATAGGCCAATAAGCACTCGTCGTTAACAAATGTATTCTGCACTCCTCTGAAGCAAAGCTGAAGATGTGGCTATGGTTCTTCTTGCCCTAAGAGCTCAGTGCAGACCTTTCTAACTAGACCATCATCAGATAAGTCAGCAACAAGCTCCACACTAACGTAGCGAAACTTGGTTATATACTCCATGACTGTATATGACTGTTCCTAACTAGAGGACTTGTTGACTGCTTATTGTCATGTTGGGAAGTATACAAAATGAAGAGAGGACCTAGTGAATTTTTAACAAACCGTTGTTTGTCATGGACACACAAATTTAAAAGCCAGATGCAGCAACGTCACTTCCGAGTGTTGTACTTCTGCAAGTGACATCGCCACAATTTGTTTTAAATTTCTGTGTCCCTGACAAACGACGGTTTGTTGAAAATTCACAACACTCAATGTCAATGTCATCTAGTGAAAACACGAAAATTTTAACACAGTTTAAAATTAGTTTCTACTATCCTTCAGTAATTTATGCTAAAATTGCTTTTTTATGCTTTTCCAAAGCTCAAATGAAATAAAACTGTTGTTTGTCCCTTTCTCAGTTAATTGCATCAAGTTGCCGCTAGGCACGCTGCTCTACACCTTTGCATATATAGAGAGCCGTCATCTTTGATTTCTCATATTGCTGTATAACCATGTGTGTTCAGCAATACGGGGAAGCAGGCGGGTTCTACTGAAGGCAAGTATTTTAAGATAGTAAAAAATAACAATTTTAAACAGTGTTAAAACTTCCAGCCACTGGATACTTTATCACACTTGCACCACTTCAACCACTAGTATCCCTTAGGTAAAGGCTCACAAAAAGTGTTTCTGTGGTTCCAAGAGCAAGCAGCGACCACTTCATCAAGAGGAGTTTCACAGCCATAACCCAGGAAGCCGCAAGTGCCCTTAATTCATGAGTTCGCATTTCACGTGGGATGTCTACATGGTTTGGTTCATAAGCATGCTTAATCAAGTCACAAATCCACTTTCCCATTTACACCAATAGGGAAAACTTTGCCAGTGACTTTATCCACTTGTAGGAATAGCAGTGTAGGTGGAACAGTTATTTCCGAAAGAGGATTTTCAGTTGAAGGAAGCGACATTCTTTTCAGATAGAAACGTAAAGTTCGAATTGGACATTGAAGTTTTCTTCGTCATTAGGATCGAACTTGAGGTAAATACCTTAATTGTTAGTGATTTAGGGGTTACATCCAATTTAACGTATTTTGCTCTGAAATGAGGCGGAAAGGTGGGAGTCACAGTGGTGCAACCTTACGAAAAATGAAGGTGGTTGTCTTCTTTGAAGACAGCCGCCAGCTCGCTCTGTCTTGCAAAGTCAAAAAGGAAGTGCATAAAGGAAGACAGTTGTTTGAATTAAATGTAAAACTGGTGCTGTTTGTAGAGGTTCATAAGGACGAAGTGAGAGATTTTGTAGAACCAAAGAAAGATTCCATTTTGGAAAAAGTGTACGGGTTTTGGAAGGAGCATTTTCGAAAGCTAACATGAGTCTGGAAATGATTTTGTTGTTAATGGTGGAACTGTTGCTGATGCAAGCGAGAACAGAATTAATTGGTGTAGTTGTAACCTTTAATTGCGGTTGGTGAGAGTCATTTTTCGAAGAGATCTTCAAAGAAGGATGCCAGCTCGTTGACAAGAGGGTCACAGGGGTATGGGATGTGCGAAGAACACCAAATGACCCAATTTTTCCATTTTGTTTCATAACGTTTGACTGTAGATGGTCGGTGGCAAAGTAAGAGTCTTCTAGAAACAAGGGAAGAAAATCCTGTAACTTTCAGATTTGTGGTCAAGACTCCACCTGTAAAGATGGAGAATGCTTTGTTTTGGGGGTGAGTCGTCCCTTTGTGCTGTGCTAGGAAATTTGATGTTAGAGAGGTATGGGGTTGCCCTTCTTCATTTCCATCGGGCCGATGAACAGGACGCTGCTGGCCACCATGGTGCTACAAGAATGAACGATCCTGGAAACTTCGCGATTTTGTATACCAACGCTTTGAGGAGTTAAAACGGAGGGAACGCTGGAATGTTACGGGATTCCAAGACTCAACCCTGTGTGCAGTGTTCAGTGAGGGGACAAGGGGTGTTGTGACATAAAGAGCAGCATGGGCTGAATGCCGGCGCTGTCTTATACTATACCTTTATTGACATAGTGTAACGGTGCTTACAGGTTCTTGAGGTGCTCACTGCTTAGCACCGACATCTGGTGTGGTCAGGATAGCTTTAGTAGTACTTCGGGTGGCTGTTTTTACTTTTGCGGTAAAATATACTAGCATAGCAGTCACTACTACATGGTTAGGAATAGAGCGTCTATGTCCTATCGAAAGGTTTACGCACTAGCTAATCATGGTTCACCCACCAGGTGGGTGGTTTAATTGCTAACCTTAGGCTTTAAATAAAAAAGGTTTTTAGTTAGATAAAACACTAGCAAGTTAAATCTCTCTAGAAGCAACTGAGTTTTAAAACGACTTGGTTTTAATAAAACAGAGGAAAGATAAACACATTACATTTAGCAACTAGTCTTTTTACTATAAATCAAGCTTTTTGAAAGCATACTGTCAATTACAAGAATTATCAGCAACAAATTTAAATAAAATTCACATTACAATTTCGACTAGAAAGAGTGGTTTGGAGTTACCTAAACTCCTCTAAGTTAGAAAATGCAACTTACAAATTCAGTCTTAGTCTGATTTAAGATTATGTTTCTATGGTGCCTTGCACAAGATCAAATCTACTCACAATGAATCAAGCTTGATCGCTGGGATCTTCAAGGAGCTTGGCTATGTATCGCTTAAGGTTTATTTTCTCCTCCATTAATTCACCATTTACATATTCTGCTAACTCCAAGTCAGAAGTTCCGTTAAAGGGTATGGGCTGATTATTTTTTCGCAGAAACCAGGTTCGAATGTAGCGTAATATTTTCGTTGGATCTGGAAAATGAACTACACGCACGATAACCTCATTTACAAACTCCATAAGTCTGTATGGCCTTGTGTACGCCTGCTGCAGTTTTGGAGAGATTTGTTTAATCAAAAGGAACGTTTTGACTAGCACATAATCGTCCACCAAGAGTTTATAAGACGGGCGAGCAGTCTTATCATAAAATTTCTGCTGTGTTTTAATAGCTTCCATTGTGCATTCGTGCAACTTTAAACGCCGCTTGTAGTAGAGTTTCTAGATGAACGATCATATTGTCGCTCAGGGCCGTAGCCAGGATTTACTATATTTATGTTACCCCCACTGCATTAATGAAAACTATTTTTAGATGAAACTTTTTTTTTTTTTTTGTAAACAGTGTTCCTGTAGCCAGAACCATTGTGAAATTACAGTATCGCACTTCCCATACAAATTAAACCCCCCCCCCCCCAACATTTCCCTTGAAGTACAATACACAAAGAGTGACATCCACACTCACGGTTTGTAAGTCGTGGTCCGCCGAAACACTTTGAATTGTATGATTTGTATCACCACCACTTCTTGCTTCTGCTATTGCAATAGCATTGTTTGGCTCAGGTTCTTGTCGCTTTCTGAAATAATTGTGCAATGAATTGCTTGCTACTTCTGCTTTCTTGCTTTTTTTTAGCGTGCGACGCCATACTGCCAAAACAGCAATAATCAAACTATAACTCATTGACGTCAGCGTCGTGTGAAGCGGCTGACTTTGCAGACGGCAGCACCGCAACATATCGCCTACGTAAGAGCATAGAATTAGGAAATAATATCTTATCCTTCGCTGGCGTCAATGAGCGCGTGAGTTAGGATGCGATGTGGAGCTCCTCCATAAGAGTATTAGTAATGAGTCTGTCTTCAAGCCAGAGGTGTGCATCGTAAATAATGTTCTGGCAGTGGGAAAGATAATTTTTTTCGGTGCGGCGGCGACTTTCACAAATTTCTAAAATTTACCCCCCCCCCCGCTATTGCGGGGTGGGGGTGGCTACGGCCCTGTTGTCGCTGTTGTAACAAATCTGTGCAGGCTCGAAACAGAGTGCACTTGGGAAATGGAACTCCGAGCCTAAGTGGAGGAATTGCGAAGGCAATATGTCGACGAATTCGGTACCGAATTTAGCGCCATGGTTACCATTGGTAGGTATTTACACCATTCTTGCTCACAATTTGTCGCTACCTTATGCAAAACCGTCTCAATGCATTTGTTTGCGGCCTCGACTTTCCGTCCGACCCACGAAACGTTTGGGGTTAATTTATTTGCTTTACTGTTGTTGATGTAGATGAAGTTGGTGGCGATGCTTGGAGTGGTCCTGTTGTTTACAAACGGCATTGGAAAAAATTGATTCTGGGTACTGATAATTCTATTGCTGAAGAAGGAAATTCCTTTTTTGCTGCCCCACGCCAGTTCCAGCTGTTTGTTGGTCGTTGTGCATTGACAACTACTGATAATTCCATTAAAGCTTTCTTGGAAAAAAAAAATTCCTAGATTAGAAATGTTGAAACCCTTCCGGGAGCTGAAAAATTTGGCTATAAGGCCTTCCATCTTGCTGTTCCTCAGGATTTGAAAACAAAATATTTTGAACCCTGAACTGTGGCCTGCTGGGGTCGTTCTGAGGCAATATTTCAAGCGCCGGAATCCCACGTTAAATCAGCCTTTAGGTCCCAGACATGGCCATAAGAGGCCAGTCACTAATGCCTATAATCCATCTTAATGGCGGTCCTTCGTGTTGCCTCGTATAACTGTGGATCGATCAAGCGATCTGTCGACATTGTGCAGAGATTGTGCGACAGTCACGATATCGTTCTCCTTCAAGAAACTTGGCTCATTGAGGATGACCTGCCCATGCTAAACAATGTTCCTGTGGACTTTTTTGGTTGTGGGTCCTCTTCAATGGACACTTCAAGTGGAATTTTTCGCGGCCAACCCTATGGGGGAATTGTAATTCTGTGGCGTAAATGTTACACTTCCGCAATTAGTGCTGATGTTGTGAATGAGCGATGTA
Organism: Lithobius niger; assembly: GCA_023313725.1. Lineage (NCBI taxonomy): Eukaryota > Metazoa > Arthropoda > Chilopoda > Lithobiomorpha > Lithobiidae > Lithobius > Lithobius niger. The sequence continues at coordinate 169,918 of JAHWFP010084814.1, forward strand.
TGATTGCCAAGGTTTGTACCCAGGAGGGCAGACTCCTCCTTCTTAACGTCTATTTGCCTACTGATTATAGAGATGATTCAAGCTGTGCTGAGTATATTTTCCATACCGCTGCACTGGGCAGTGTTATTGACTCACGACTTCTCTCACCTTTCCATTGTTGGTGACTTTAATACACAGTTGGTTTGCAATGGGGCTACTGGAAAATTCTCAGAACAATTAGATTCACTTAGGAATGACTATGATTTGGTATACTCTGACGCCTTATTGCTGAATACTGATAGTTTTACCTACGTCAGCTCAGTGCACTCGAGTACGTCGTGGTTGGACCACATTATAAGCAATTGTGCTGCACATAACTCTATTTGCAGCTTGAATGTTCTTTATACCATGGCTATGATCACCCATAGCAGGAGCCTATAGAAAACAACTAGAGCGTGTGTGGCTGGTCTATGTTAGGAGTGCTTAATTTAGTACGATGTGCTAACGCCAGAAGGAGCAACAATACTGTGCCTGCGTCAAGTTGTCTAAAATTGAAACTGAAACTTAGCACGCGAAGCAGACGTGTGCTACGAAAGCAACGCTCTATTTTATTGTTGGCTAGAGCAACTTACGAACAACTGATTGTCTGTTTGTTTAGTTTTTTTTATTATTACTTTGGTATTGTTTCCATGTTAAACACTTATTGTTTAAAAACTATTGGACCGAAAATAAGCCTTGAGAATGTGACGCACACATCTAATCATCTCGTGCAGGTGGCGACCTCTGCTAACAAACTTGTACACCACTGTAGCCGCTCCTGACTTAACACTGTAGTGGAAGTTACCGAGACACGCTCCTAGTTGTTTTCTATAGGCTCCTGCCCATAGCTATGATCACCTTCCACTTAGTGCTACATATGCGCTCACGATCCCTTCTGCTCCTGTTTCTCCCAGCGCACAAGCCTGTGGTCCCAAGAGATGCAACATTGTATGGAATCGGATTGCACCTGCTCTTCATGCTGAGTTTGCCAATAGAGTTATAGAAGTTTTGGCCGTGTTAACGGGATGGCCTAGCACATGTCAGTTGGGGTGTCAGTCGTATGCCCATCGTCGTAAATTGGACGAATTATACCATACGCTTGCGAATTTCATTTCTGATGCTTCTGTGTGTCTGACTCGTGCCAGTATAAAGAAAGCTGGTTCGCCTAATTGTAAAATTGTCCCTGGATGGAATGATGAGGTCCGCTCGGCCTATCAGGCCTCCATTGATTCTTTCAACCTCTGGAAGGAGATGGGAAGACCAACTAGTGGTCCCTTGTTAGACGACATGCGTAAGAAGCGATATGCCTTCCGGAAAGCCTTACGTCATTGTAGGGCAAGGGTTACGACATTAAAGCTTCCAAATTAGTGAGTGCATGCAGGCCATCTAAGGTGTTTTGGAAGCAAGTCAACAGGGAAAGGCATGCTTGGTCGGCCTGTACGAATGAACTTGACAGTACTAAAGGTACTGGAAACATTGCTAAACACTGGAAATTGCTGTACGAGGAGTTGTTAAATGGCAGTGACGCTCGTTCTTTGTCTCATTGGCGCGAAGAATTAGGTGCTTCTTGGGGTGATGGTGACGAGTTTGTTGACTTTTCTGCCTCAGAAGTTAAAAGTGCATTTGACTCTCTTGCTCTTGGTAAAGCTGCAGGAACCGATGACGTTAATGCTGAGGTATTACGGCTGATTCCCCGTCATACTGTTGAGCTCTTTACAACCTTTGTTAATGCTTGTATTCTTTTCTGCTGGATCAATTAATTAGTACAATCATCAGCCCTGTTGTAAAAAATAAAGCGGGTGACTTAAGCTCATCTGACAATTACAGAGGCATTGCTGTTGCCACCGTCTTCTCCAAGGCTATTGAGCTCCTTCTTATGAAGCGACTTGATCCCTTCTTGTGTACACAAGCTTCTCAGTTTGGCTTTAAAGCAGGCTGCTCTACTATGGATGCCACTTTTCTTTACAAAGAATCCGTTAGGTATTACCTCGACAGGGGTAGTAAACTGTACTCTGCTTCACTTGATTTTTCTAAAGGCTTGGTAGGGTTGATTTTCGCTAACGTTTTATTAAGCTGGCCAATAGGGGTGCTCCTGCACATATGGTTAACCTGATTGCTTTCTGGTATGTTAATCAGTCTGCAGTTGCTAAGTGGGATGGCCATGTTTCTAAACCTTTTGCTATCTCAAGAGGGGTGAGGCAAGGTTATGATTGTGGCCGGCTCTTTTTGGTTTGTTTATTGATGATCTTTTATGTGACTAATTGTGTTTGCGCCTATAGAGCTGGGTTGCAAACCCTGCTTGACTTGTGCAGTAATTCGGCGAATACTTATTGTATGTTGTTTAATATTAAGAAATTAGGGATCGTCCGGAGTCGAAATTTACCGGTGCTGCTGGTGCCGGTCCTTGCAGCTTTTGGCACCTGCCGGTACCGGTTCCAAAATAAAAATAAACGTATGGAACCATGATTTATTGTAAAAAAAAAAAAAAAAACTAACACATTAAAGACAAGGAGGGCTGCTGCCATTTGTCAGCATTGTAGTAATAATCTTCTTAAAATGATTTGCATACCACTGAAAACTGTTCTGATCAGTATCAGTACTTGTGACTACCTAAATGTAAGCACAGATAAAAAAAATGTTGGGCGTATTTATTGAAGTATCATACTCGCACTTCATTTCAAATCAACTGTCAAATTGTAGAGGGTTCCAGGACCACCCCACCCACCAAAAATACCTATATCCTATTAATTCAAAATATGGTCAAGTAAAAAAGTGGTTAAGGGCAATGAACAAATATAATCCCCCTCCTCCATAACTCATAACTTTTCCAAACGTCACACAACTTAGGAACAAATGGTTTAAAAACCACCCGCAATCATCAATCTTTCTGGTCCACTACCAACACGGAAAAAGGCTTAGGTTAAGTGAGTAAGTTTCCATTTCAGATTCTTGAATTTCCATGAATTAACTTTTAAAAATAAATATCTATGATTGGTAGTTCCTAAATCTCATTCAGGCACGTTTGAAACTACCTTAAACTCAAAGTTGCTTGGATAATAAACGATGGCAAAGGAAAAACGAATGTTGACAATTGGCTCTTAAAGTTGGTAACTGAAAGGTGCACCTACTACCAGTAATATGCAGGCTAGTTTGACAACTATAAATACTCAATAAGAGTAAATATTTATTGTTAAACTAACAAAGTAAACTCTTTGAATCCTTTGTAATAAATATTTAAAGAAAACAACTTAATTTATATTCACAATTTTTTTTTATATGGCCTATTGTCGGTTACTTTTTCCAGGTTGTCAGCGTTTAGAGCACCCTACCGATATCTGCTAGAGCCAAGCAAGCACAGCACAGCACCACAGTGAATAATTAAAACTTTCATTTTTGTGTCTTAAATTAATTATAATTTTTATAATTGTATAAATACAATGAATTTTGAAAAACATTTTAAGATCATCAACCCACAGCATCACTATGCTGGATTTTTGTTTTGCACATTTTTACTGCTGACCGGTGATGACCCTTTACCTGAGCTCCAAAACATTGTTTTCTTGCAATGGATGGTGCAGTCCAAGTTACGCTACTAACTTTTAACAGTCATCCGAATTCTTTAAATAACTAAAGGTAAATAAAATAGTAAATAAAAGTTCAAGTACTTGAATAAAGGTTAGAATAAAGGTTAGAATAAAGGTTTGAATAAATAAATAATAGAAGCACATCGTTAAGAATTGACCAAATTTTGGACGTTGACTCGATTGTAGACGTTGGCACTGTAAGGTGACCCGCTTCCCCGCCACCCTTGTTGGTTCTCGTGCGCACACCTCTGGACCATGTCTTGTGCGCGCACGTTGGTAGAGGCGCCACGCCGTCTGGTGAGGGCACGTGCAGCGGCAGGTCGCGATGAAGCGAGTCGCCCTGATGT
>JAHWFP010084816.1:1969-23848 GCA_023313725.1 Lithobius niger
TGGGATAAGAATAGGTCAGTGGGTAATAATGGGTCAGTGGATGAGATTGAGTCGGTGTAAGAATGGGCCAGTGAATGAGATTGGGTAAGAATAGGTCAGTGGGTAATAAAGGGACAGTAGATGAGATTGAGTCGGGAGTAAAAATAGGTCAGTGGATGAGATTGAGTCAGGAGTAAGAACAGGTCAGTGGGTAATAAAGGGTCAGTAGACGAGATTAAGTCAGGAGTAAAAATTGGTCAGTGGATGAGATTGAGTCATGGGTAAGAAGAGGTCAGTAGATGAGATTGGTTCAGGGGTAAGAATCGGTGTGTGGATAATGACGGGTCAGGGGTAAGAATAGGTCAGTGAATAAAAAAAATACCTGGGTCGGGGGTAAGAATAGGTCAGTGGGTAATGGGGAAATGTGGCTTGATGGTTAGCATGACTGTCTTGAGTCAGAGGCCTGGGTTCGAGCCTGGCCTCAGAGCTATCCCAGGCATTTTCGGCAAGAGAAGGGTCCCGCAAAGTCTCTTGCTCATGTTGATTGTCTCTTGTAAAAACAGCCTAGGAATTTCTGATTGTAATTATGCAGCAAAATTGTTCCGCTATCCTTCTGGGTGCCATGGCTAGGATTGGGAGCATCAAACCTTCGAAGGTCAGGAGGTAAAGTTGGGTGAGAAGGGGTCAAGTTGGGTCGGTAGGTCATTGGATGAGATTGTGTCAGTGTTTGACGCAAACTTATTCCACTTCATAGTCTACTTACTCACTTACTTAGTACTTACCACTTAAAGTGGGTAAGTGGGTTGCAGCACAAACTTATTTGACTTGTTCCATCTCTGAACATAGAAAATTTGGAACAATTTAATAAAATGTCCATGCAATTTTTTTCCTGCATCAAAATTCTTCTCGAGTCAAAAGCTCGTTTAACGGAGTGCTTGCCAGAGTTAATTGTTGAATAATTTCCCTGAATTTTCCCTTAATTTTGTTATTTATGAATTAAAGAGAGTCCCCGAAACAGCCTTTCCCAATTTTGTTGATATATAGATTAGATAGGCACAGACCTAGTCTAAAATGCAACCCTAAAGCTCTTTTGAATCGGCCTTACGCGGCACTTCACAAAAAGAACTTGAGAACAGACGTAATATTCTCAAACTCGGTACTAACTTAGTATTCGACTTTGGTTGCAATCTCGACTCGAATTAAAATTATTCTAGCCTACTTGTACTAGTCAAAGGCTGGGTGTATCGCTGTGTGTGTTCCTTCCGTTTGCAAATGTGACAGAATGGTTCTTTTGAGTTTTGCTGGCTCAAGATGGGTTGGTGTGTGTGTGTCTGCCAGATGTTGGAATCAAAGGTACTCTTTCTTTTGGCAAGCAATCGTGGCAGAGAAGAAGAAGGCACTGAACTTTTATTTTTCCCATTCCCCTCCAACTTTGCCTGGCTGGATGCTGCTTGCAAACGTCTGCTTGCTTTCCAACCCTTCTACAGTGAGGCATCTATTTGAGCCTGGTGGGGTCGGTTGGATAGGTTTTTTTTTTAAAAAGAGAGTTTGGGGTTTACAAAATTCTATATACCGTAAACTAGGGATGGCACAATACAAAATATTTTTATCCCGATAATTTTTTTTTAACAGGGTTCCCACCAACCTGGAAAACTCAGGGAATTTAAACTAAGTTTGAAACTCGGGAAGAACTTGGGGAAAGTCTCAGATTTTTAACAAAAAAATCTGGAAAACACAGGAAAAAATTAAGATTTTTAAATAAAGTACTTCCCATCTAAAAGCTTCAGCCTTTTTAACACAAAACTGGTCAAAGGTGTGAAAAAAATTCCTTCCTAAAATTGCGATAAATAGCCTGGAAAATGACTTCATCTACTCGGGAAAACGTGGAAAACTCGGGGAAATTGATTTCAGTACTTTAGTGGGAACCCTGTTTAAATTATCGTGATAATCGATAATATCTCGATTAGGGATGGGACGATACAAAGAAAAATTTACTCCGATACATTTTTTTTTAATTATCGAGATGATCGATTATATCTCGATAAAAACAAATTATGAGGCTGGAATAACCATTTTAATTTTGTTCATTAAACTAAAAAAAACCTTGGTTGAAGCCTACAGTGTAGCCTTCATGAATGTGAATTGTTGGAACTCGTAATTTGGCCAGTAGACGTGAAAATGCACGTGCCATTACTTTCTCACCATGTAGAAACAATTCAGCAGAAATTTACTTCCAACAGAGTGAAGCGGCGATTTCAAACTCGGATGGCGATCGTGTACACAACGAAGAATGTAAACAGAAGATAAACTTACCTTCGAAGATCCTGAAGAAGACTGCAGGCTGCAGTCGAAAATTAGCTAGATAAGGAACTATCTGGAGTGTGGAAGTAAGCGAAATATGGAGAATTTCCACTCTGTTGGAAGTAAATTTAATGCAGTGTTCCACAGTAATGAGCGTCAACGTTACGGACTTTTTTGTGAAATTCAGCTGTTGTGCTGCTACTTAATGCTTAGATATTGTCTGCATTAATCTAACTCTAATCATCTAAAGTGGCTAACAACAGTATTGCACGCTTGGGTGAAGAGCCAAGTGTAATTCCACATGCAACACCGCAAACTGAATGTTTCTAGCTATTACGGTTTCAGAGACATGACAATTTAAGCATCGGGGTTTGCACGATAATTCGATAAATAGGAAAAAGTGCGATACGATATTTGAAAAAAAAATTTTATTGCTATATTATCGAATTATCGGCTTTAGGGAGAAAATGAATAGTTCAGCAAATTGCAAGTAGGTGGCGTCATGGGCTCAACTTGTAATTTCTGATCACTCCATTAGGGGAAAATGTGGCTCTAATTTGGATTTCTTAGGCATTTGAAGACTGCCGAGTGCATATTTGCTAATGCAAATTGTGTGTCTAATTACCGTAATAGCCTATAGGTGAAATTATTAACGCCGTTGAACAACATCTCACCATTTGCGTGTAAATCATCACCTCACAGAAACAGCAGCAACGCCCAGAAACAGAACATGAAGCGCCTTCTGTTATGATAACCATTGCAGCATACAAATCTCAAAGCCACTTGAGAAATATCTCGAGTGCCGGCTTCTGCAATCTGGGTAAAGGTCAGCAACAGAATATATTTTTTATGCTTTTCGGTTATTGTAAAGACTTTGTCCATCCGTCGCCTTTTCCAACTCCAGAACGCTACCAGATAGACACAAATGGTTCTCATCATTAGATTCAGTGTCCATAAATTTGTTTAAATGAATTTTAAAAACCGGAAGTATGAAGCAGAAATGACCCTCAAGTGAACGGAAGCGGCAGGCAAATGAGCCCCGTATCTACAGAACGGTGCCAGGTACTAGGTAGAGACAAATGGTTGTCACCATTAGATACGGCATCCAAAAAGTGAGTTAAAAGGGATGTCATGCTTGGCTCAGTGCGAGTCCTCAATCTGAGACAAGCTGTCACGCTGTCAATCTGAGACCAAAGTGAAACCAGCGCTTCGCCATTTCGACGGTCCTCTGGACCTTGCCTCTCGTTCTTCTCGACCACCCACGCAGCTGACGAATTGCCTCTTCGGCCGGACTCTTATATCCCTTCTCTGTGCATACGCCAGCGCAGGCCTCTGTATATAAACGCTTGAATCGGAGCGTTCCTCATCTTTCTTCCTAGGGCACCACAACGTCTAGTTGTCCTTCTGACTCTTCCGTCCACTTCATGCATCGGCTCACAAGAGGTATTCACCTCGGGTGCAACTTCGGACCATTGGCCCTTGCTTTTTAGAGCGGGTTCCCCTTCGGAGTGAGTCGGTCCACGCTTCCGTTCACCATCGGTTCCATTTCGGTCCCTTGCAGATGCCACGGCTACCTTGGACTGCCTTTCCATGTTTCTGACGCCTAGCCGTGTGTCTGCGTTCCGTTGCCCTTGTCCACGCACTGCAGCACGTGGAACCGGGTTTCCGGGCGACCGAGCATCGTCTACTTCCATCTTGATGTCGATACACCATTCTCTGAAGAGGGCTGTCATTAGGCTTCTAGCCGCTTCCTTCGACCTGAAGATTTTCGGTTCTGTCACCGCTGTTTCCTCATTCCTGTCTCTATTCAAGTGCGTTTCGTTTAGTACTATGGAACCAGGCAACCAGGTACCGGCAACCGAGCGCCCTACTTCTTCTGGCTTGCTGCTCACCTTTCCTCTTTTGCCTTCAGTTCTCCCCATCAGCAATGACAAGGATTCCACCAGACATCAGCACGCATTCTGTTCCCTCGCTAGCGGTCGGAACCGGGAGCCCGAACCCAGGCGCAGTAATCTCTTCCCTTCCTACAGTCGCTTTCGAACCACCTCCTGCCAAGACATGCCTTTCTACTCTCGGTTCCCTGTATCCATGGTTCCCCAAACTCATGGGCCTGCCAGTGACTCCCGCAAGTCAACACTGCATATTACAGATGCCTCCAGCCGGTCACCACCTACAGACAGCTGTACCAGTGGACTCGTTTCCCCTTTTCGAGTCACCTGTAGCTACAATTACGAATTTCGTCAGTTATTGTATTCCTCTCCTCCCACGACGAGGGGTGGGGGGGGGGGGCGACTGGCAATCACGGTTTGTAGGCCCCAATTAGTCACCACCTCACCTCACGGTCCCCTCGGTCCTCACTCCTCGATCTCCCCGATCCTTGGGTCTGTCGGAATCAATCACATAGACCGCAGCTATGACAAAACACTTTGTTTTCACCAGCAGCCGTGACCTGCTATTCCTCGTTGTTTGTTGACAAGAACTTAATCAATTCTGGGTCCTCCGTTCGGTCCACACACCAGCGTTAGTTCAGCTTTGGGCTCCAGTCCCTTCAACCCTCACATCTGCGGTTCCCCAGGCCCTTCGATCTGCTAGGAACACCCTTATGAACTACGGTCACACAGTATGACTTTTGATTATCCGCCAACGTCTCCAGCCGCTTGTCTTCTGTTGTCAAGAACCTGACTGCCTTGTTGAATTCCTCTTCTTTACCTTATACCTCAGTCACCGTTCCCTCAGGCCTCCTTCCTCAGTCTCCCGTGCCGTTGAGTCTACTCGGAACAACCAAGAAGACCACAGTTGCAACCAAAACCTTCATGTTCACCGTCAGCTCCTGCTTCCTGCCTCCGGTCTACGTTCCTTTATCCGTTGTTAACAGGACCCTAGCTACTTTCTTTTGGGCCTTTTGCATTACTCAACGAATCAAGATTCACTTTAGCCCCGGTCTGTGATCTCTTCAAATGTTGGCCCACGGTCCTCCCAGGCCCTTAGGCCTGTTAACGACACTAACGGAATTACAGTATCACGTCACACTTGACGCTGCAGGGGTGTTGCGTCCTTTTTCTACCAGAGAACAGTCCCTCTTCCTTCAGAGGTCGCGGGCTTTCGACCTTCTTTGTTCGAAAAGGGGAAACGACACAACCTCTATTGCCAAGACCTCAGGTGCCTCCAGCTTCACACGCAGTAAGGAGTCCGTCTCCACCTACTGTGCCATTCCGCACTTCACCGGACTGGACCCTTTTCATGCTTGTCACATACTGAAGCAGTACCGTTACCCTTTTTTACATCGGACTTCGATGGTTCCACGGTCCCTACCTGCTGGTTATTCATCTCACTGCTTATTCGGCAACTTACAACTGCTCTTTAGACCACGTTGCTTTCCCTTTGCTTAAAGGACAATCTTAATACTCTCTCCTATTCTTCTTTACGGTACCTCTGTTCCTCGTCTTTCCTTCCGGACTGTTGAAACCGTTATGCATGGAAACATCTGCGTACATACGACTGACCCTGTCCTGCGGCCGTCTCTTGCCATGCATTGTATTGTATTTCCACTTCTTTGCTTCGTTGCGGTAATTTCCATTACGGTCGCCCCGACTGGGCGATCGCACAAGGCTCCAACTAATTAAGCATTTTCACAGTTCATTCAGAACATGCCACGGTCTTTCGACCGGCAGCTCCTCAACCACCATTATATGCCAGATCACCCAGGAGCTCCTTTTCCTGACACCTTGTCCCCGGTGCCCTGTCCCTTTCCATCGTCACCGTTGTTCACCTGCAGAACAAGGGTACCTCGTCTGTCGCTTCAGACAGCATCCGCTGCTACTTTACTGGTTGCTTCTCGGGTTACTGTCTTCAACATATAATAATAATAATAATAATAATATCTTTTGCTGGTAAGCAAGGTTAACAGCAGGGCGCAAGGCCGCTTACGCCGCACCCAAAAGAGAGAGTAAAATTAAGTAAAAACTGTTTAATAGGTCCGCCTTAGAAAATTGTCAAGTGGTAATTTGCGAATGATCCTCAGAAAGGCACTGACCGAGGTGGCAGATACAGCACACTCTGGAAGCGAGTTCCAGATCTTGACTACACGGAGAGCAAAAAAATGCCTCCGGCAGTCTGTTCGCGATTCGGAGACCTGCAATTTATATGAGTGGCCCCTTGTCTGAGTAGCTGAAGAAAAATCGAAAAAGGGAAGGTCGATTGGCAACTCTCCCCGTACAATTCGAAAAGTCAGTGCAAGGTCGGCCCAAATACGACGTAACTCGAGTGGCTGAAGTCCCAATCTAGATAGACGATCAGCAGGAGGGCGATCTGTAAGGTTAGCTACACGTTTTGTGAAATGACGTTGAACAGCCTCCAGGCAGTCAATGTCGTGTAGGAGATACGGTGACCATACAGGGCTTGCGTATTCAAGCATAGGACGAACGTAAACCTTAAACGCCCAAACTAAAGTAGAAACCTGAGACTTCACGAAACACCGCCTAACCAGGGCCAGGCGACGGTAGGCCTGGGCCGAAATTTTGGAGCAATGTAATGAAGATTTTAGATCTGCAGAAAACCAGATACCCAGGTCCTTAACAGTATCCAAGACTGAAAGATCGGATGACGCCAGAGTATACTTCAAATGTGGGTTTGCAGGGCCAATATGAAAAACACCACATTTTTCTCTGGACAGAGGGAGTTGCCACAGCTCCGACCATCGTTGGATAAAGCTCACATCTGAATTTAAAAGGTAACCATCGTTGAAACAATGGATAGTTGAACAAATTTTAAGATCGTCCGCGAATTTAAAGCATGGCCTTGCACCATCAGCACAAAATGGTGCCAAGTCATTCAGATAAATCACAAAAAGTAGCGGACCGAGGACGGATCCTTGGGGCACCCCGCTACCCACCCAAGCAAATTGGGAGCTGGAGGATTCAACCACCACACGCTGCCTGCGACCTGAGAGGAAGTCTGCAAGCCAAGCAAGTAAATTTCCACCAACTGACAGCAGCGTTAGTTTGTGTAGAAGTTTTGAGTGAACAACAGATTCAAAGGCTTTCATAAAATCAAAATAGATGACATCGGTTGGGATGCCTAGGTCGGTCGCAGAAGTCCAAAGGTCAAGCACTAACAAGAGTTGCATCACTACAGATCTGCCAGGCAGAAAACCAAACTGGTCACCACCGAGTAGCTTCCGCTCCTCAAGAAATTTAAGTAAGGATTGACGGATAAGGGTTTCCATGATCTTGCATGGAACAACAGTAAGTGCGATTGGCCGATAGTTGGCAGGGTTTGAAGTATCACCCTTTTTATAAATCGGGATGACGTTAGCAGTTCTCCACATAGAAGGAACGGAACCCGTAGACATGGATAGATTAAAGATGAAGGTTAATGCAGGAGAAATTTCGTGGATGAGCTGCTTGTAAAAATACGCAGAGAAGCCGTCTGGACCAACTGCATGGCTGGGCTTAATGGAAGACAATACCTGAACCACCTGTTCAACAGTAAAGATAACATTTGTACAATCCCCTGTTATTTTAGTGCCGGATATGCCACCTGGGTCAACACTGCAAGGATCCACACTACTACCACTCTGACTCGCACAGTTAAATGGGGGGATAACATCGTTATCTGTAACAACATTGGAGAGAAAAGTTGAATTTAAAAGTTCAGCTTTGGCTGTATTAGAAGTTAGGTAAACACCATCAACCAGAAAAGGAGGCAGGGTACGAGCTGATTGCGTTTTAGTTTTGTAGAGACGAAACAAGCTAGACAGACTACCATCCCTAATGGCAGCAACATCGTTTTGGTTTCGCCAATCATTAATTGCAACTGCATAAGCAGTTTGCCTCCGTGAATATGCAAGTTTGGTTGAAGTGGAAGGAAACTTTTTGTAGGTCCTCCATGCTGTAAGTTTTGACCGATCAAGTTTTTTAATAGGGACAGGTAGGGAAGGGCTGAAATGACCACTCATTGACTTAAAGCAGGGTCTACCTCTGCATGTCGCAACCAGGTCCAATAAAAGTTTGTGGAAAGTTATCCAGGCACTGTTAGCATTACTGAAGCCAAGGTATTGAAGCCAATTAATACTGGACAATTTGTCCCTTAGTAAAGCAAAGTTAATTTTCCCCTGAAGATGGATTTTAGGTTTCAACGAGGAACGTTCACAGTGGACAAAAAAACTCACCATTTCATGGTCACTAGTGCCCAAATTTGGAAGAGGTTGGATTCCATATATAAGACGATCATTGTCCGAAAAAATAAGATCAAGTATGTTGGTTCCCCGTGTTGGGAAATCGACAAGCTGAACCATGCCCAGTGAGGAAATCAAAGTTAAAAAATCACGGTGGGGGCGGTCGGTAGCCGTGGAAGACGCCCAGTCAACAGATGACAAATTAAAGTCACCCAGGATGACATTTGAACAACCAAGGTCCATAGCAGCGGAGAGGAAAGAACACAAGGAAGTAATGGCCGTGTCACAATGACTGTCTGGTAGATAGCCCAGAATAAAATTTAGGTGCTGGTGAGGGAGACGGATGGATAATGCTTCAACACCGTCTCGTGCTAGATTAGCTGTAGCATCAAGCTCTCCTTTAGAAAGCGCCATCACACTGGAAGTGTGAAGTGGAAGTGAGCCCGAAAGTGGCGGATTCACGTCCGGATGTTTCACGAAACGTCATTGCCCCAATACGGGGAAAATGACAGTGAAAGCAAACCGCTTCCTCTAAGCGAGATATTTGGTTTGCCGGTAACCCTTGGTCGACGACTGCAGTGACTATTCAGTGACGAATACAGTTTTTTGGTTTATAATTACTGAGTAGAAAGGTGTGGTCTTTTCAGGTTTAAGTCGAGCATGGTGCTTGTTTTGCAAAAAGAAAACAAAAGTTTCCTGGCTCGGGAATGGGGGGAAGGGACTAAATGTTTTATTCTGATAGTTTTAAAAACTCGATAACCAATACTACCTCAATAAAACACAATGAGGCTGAAATAACCGTTACAGTTTTATTAATTATCCAATAAACCTAGGCTGAAGCCTGCAGTATTTGTACGTGAGTTAAAGTGAAGTGAAATAAAACAATATTATTGAATTAAGTTCATTTTCAAAATGTAGGGAGTAGGGACATAGCTCAGTTTCAACTGTTTCATGAAAACCTGAATATTTACGTTAAATTCTGAGATATGAAAATCGTTCAGTTTCATAGAATTTAACTTCCGTTCAACTTTGTTCCGAAGAGGCATAAGGGGGCGCGTTTATGCAACGGCTCGCCTTTGCAATCTCCCAGCTAGTAGCAGGGTAGATTACTAGGTAGTGACGCTTTTCTGAAAACAATACAGATACAAACCTATTTACGTTGTCTTATGCTTGTATGTCAGACTGCCTGAGTGGGGAATCGAACCCACGACCTGAAACCAAAGGCCGAGGTCCTACCGCTGAGCCATACTGATACGGCCAAAAGGAAACGTCCAATAGGCAGCATTTAAGACGTGCATATATACATATAAACAAACACTTTCCAATCACCACTATAGGGACGCTTATTTGCCGCGCCATCCTCCAAGTGAAACGAATGGAACACTTAAACGTGATATAAGGATTAAAGACGGAAAGCCAAAGTCTCAACAAGAGTTAAATAAATACAGATGCGAACCTATTTACGTTGCCTTTTGGACTTGTATGTCAGACTGCCTGAGCGGGGAATCAAACCCACAACCTCTGAAACCAAAGGCCGAGGTCTACCGCTGAGCCATACTGACACGGCCAAAAGGAAACGTCCATAGGCAGCATTTAAGACGTGCATATATACATATAAACAACACTTTCCAATCGCCACTGGAGAGACGCTTATTTGCCAAGTGAAACGAATGGAATACTTAAACCATGCTCAATGGCTGTTTGCCGTGACGTCACCATGAGTTAGCCAATGACGAACGAGAACAACGGCTGTTTGGCCGTCTGATTGGACTAGCTCAGTCACGTGATATGCACGTCACAGCAAACAGCCATGGCGTGTGGTATAAACGTGAAATATGGATTAAAGACGGAAAGCCAAAGGCTCAATATGTCAGACTGGCTGAGCCATATTGGCACGGATTATAAGATTGTAAGCATTTACTTAAACGATGCCAGATTTGGCTAATCCAAGTAGCGATGGTGCCACAGCAACGACACCTTTGCCATCGCGGTTAAATTCTAGCTGGGAGAATGCAAAGGCGAGTCGTTGCATAAATGGACCCTTACTAGCAGGCCTGTTGCATACAAATTTGTATTTTGCATTGGAGTATGTCGATGATATGTTGCAGTATGTCGACAATTCGATACGTCAAAAGAAGGTAAGGTGGGGTAGCACGATAAAAAAAAATTTATATCCTGATAAAACTTTTTTTTATTTATCGCGATAATCGTTGTAATATATCGATAAACTAAATTTTGAGGCTGGAATACCATTGTAATTTTGTTATTTACACAAAAAAAAAATCTTGACTGAAGCCTACAATGCAACCTTCACGAATGCAATTGTGTAACACTCGCCATTTGCCAGTAGACCTGAAAGTGTACCTGTCCATTACTTCCTTACCATGTCGAAAAAATTACCAGTTGTGCTGCTACTTAATGCTTAAATATTGTTTGCATTGAATTAACTCTCCCATCAGCTAAAATGGCTAGCAACAATATTTAACGTAACATTTGGTTGGAGAGCCCTTGTAATTCTGCACGCAACGCCGGAAACTGTTCGTTTCTAGCTATTGCGGTTTCCGAGATATGCCAGTTTAAGCATCGGGGTTTGTACGCTAATTCGATAAATCAGAAAAAGTGTGACACGAAAATCGCTGACATCTTTTATCGCGATATTATCGGTACTCGTGCTACCCCTAAGTAATGAAATCGACGCAAGTGTTTATCGCGATATTATCGATAATCGTGCCAACCCTAATGTTATGGTAAAGTATTGGTTAGTCGCGTAATCGAGCTTTGCCTCACTTCAGACTACGCTGCCAACTATGCGTACCAGCTGGTTTAGTTAGCCGGTCTAGTTCCAGAATATTAATGGGAAGAGTTATTCTTTTTTTTTTTTTTTTTTAAATAACTTCGACACATTTGGACACACAATTTGAAAAAAAGAAAAAAAAAATGTTTTTATTCTTGAGGTGTCAGTCAAGGCGAGTGATTTAATTCGTAAATTAGTAATTGTGAGAATTGGTTCTGGTTGGCGCTTTTGAGAATGGAGGCTGTCCAGTTGCATAGTTGCAGCTAGCCGGGTCGGTCGGGCCGGGCGGCAGGCTATAGGCAACGAGCAAGCCTGCCAATTGGAAATGCAAATGGTTTTTCACGAGCTTGTCGGCTTTTTCCCTGTAATTTAGCCGGGCAAGGCGAGCACGCCAAGCGTGTCCAGCACTCAAAATTACACGCGTCTTGTCTTTTTCTTTCCCTGCCAGCAACCAAACCAACGGGCCGAGTGGTTCAGGCTAAACCCTAAAAATCCATGAAGTATTGCAAGCCTCAGGCGATAACACACACCAAAGCAGTGGCTGGCTAGCTGCTAATGATTGTAGCTGCTGCTGGTGCTGGGATAACCCGATATGCTATGGAGTTAAGGGTCCAATATTGATTTAATTCTAATCCATTTTAAAGCCATTATTAATTACAAAAAAGTATCCGTTTCATGTGAGGGTATTTATTAACTAACTGGTCAAAATAGTATACTTCAGAAAATTTGCAATTGCCAAACATTATCACTGATTACTAAGAGTTCCAAAGATAACCTAGGATTGCTCTGGATTGCCGGTACTGATATTGCCGACACCGATGCCAATATCGGTGAATCCTTTGTGTAGAAATTGGCGAAGTGTACACAACATGTATAAATTTGTGTAGGTTTACAAAAGGCCAATGCTGTTCCATTATATGCCCAGCAAAAAGGTGACACAAATAGCAGAGGCAGGTTTGGTAAGTGGCGCCGTCCATTGACAGAATTTGGAAACATCTTGGTATCTGGAAGGTGTGATTTGCTCATGTGTCATTAGTTTGCTATTCGCCGCTTCGTGTCAAGATACCAGCACCTATCAAGCCTGCCCTACGCTTTCTGCCTTGGGGCGAAACCTAACCACTCCTAATAGGACCACGGCACCCCCCCCCCCCTCAAGTGTTAGGCTTCACCACAAAGCAGACTCTACCCGTCTCCCCCAGGAAGGTCGAGAATTGGACGCTTCCATTTTTCTCATAGGCTGGCAGACTTTAAACGTGTTACCATAGCAACAATGCCTTCGACATCCCACTATCGTTTCTAGCTCTGCTAGACAGCGTTGCAAAGGATTAGAAGATTTTCCCATTATACCAATATTACATTTCAATACCTTTCAGGATCGACATTTTTATTCAAGGCTTTGGTACGACATTGTTTGGTAAAAAGGGTAGAATCGTGTCAATCCTAAAAAAAATTACTCCGAAAGAAACTATTTTCTTAGCCACTGCTGAATTCTTGTTTCATTACAAGTCGACAGTCAAAACCGCGCCTTGTTGTAATTTCAGATTAGAGCTTCCGGCTGCGATATTGCTGTGTGAGATTGTTGCTAAATCGTACCTTGGTTGCTTTCAGTGCTCGCGGTTTTATTTTTTATGGGTGTGTAAGATTTTTTTGCCCCTGCCAACCAGGAACTATAACCCTAAATAAAATAAATACTCTAGGGCGTCATTAGTTCCACTGTCGACAAAATGGAACGAAGCGATTACAAACAACCCGTGTTGCATTGGAAACAGGATCTTCTTTTCGGTTGCGTCATCGCATCTTGTTTCTTTATCCATTTGCTTTCGTAGTGCGTTGCTGGATGGCGTTGATGGTGGTTACAACAAGCAGTTCTACATGTCGTTTGGAAAGATACATTGCCTGTGAATGTTTGCATTCTTTCCCAAAGGATGCTTTCTTCTCTGGAGGTTGTTAAGTTCTTTAGATCCAGCCAGGTCCGCTGCCCCAGTGCGCATGTGCGACATACTCCTCCTTAAGATCATCTAGTCTACTCATTTTCCCTCTAGCCTGCACCAAGATGGTCACGCTCTCCTTCTCTTCCCTACTCATCTTCGCCAATTTCACCCTCTTCGCCCGTTCAAGAAGCCTCTCCCCGGCCACCAACTCAAGCTAAAAAATATAACTGCAAAAAGGGTATTCACAGTGGCCAGTATTTTCAGTTACACACGTGGGGCCTGTTAGGGACCATTCAGCCCGTGGTACTGTACTATGTCCTGAAGGGGCCCCAAATAAATTAGAGCCATAGGTCCTATCAGACGACTGGGCAAAGCCCATCTTCTTCGGTCATGACCACATCCAAGACTACGCCGAAGGACTCTTTGCCCAAGACGACTACTCCTTCGCCAACAAGTTCTCCTCCTGTCGACCCAACATTATCGTCAGCCTGTCACCGGCTCACTCCGGCTGCGGTTCCCATAGATCATCTCACCGTCAACGAATTCAAGCTTCCTGCAGCCATCTCGGACGTCACAGCCTGCCACCATCCATATGCCACTTTGCCCTTAGTAGCTGCCTCGTCCGCTCCTGTTGTTAGATAACCTTAGGCCGTACATCCGCCACTGCCGGCCATTCGACCAACCGTCTGCCGTTACGTACGTGCCCTCCACCACCAGCATGCTAACAACACAGATTTCGTTTTTTCTGTTGTTGCATTTGGTATCTCACTAATCTCATTTCATCTACGAGTTCAAGGTCTTAGGCTGTCAATGAATGGATTTTTCTCTGCATCACACAAAACGATATTGTTTCTCAGATTAGGCTTAATCTGTTGTTGTGTGCGGTTTTTTCAAGCCGCTTCATTCAGTGACGTACTAGCCTGTTTTCGTCCTTCACTGCCTGCTGTCCCTCTTTGATTGCCGCTCACAGCTTCCTGTCGATGTCAAAGAATTGGATTGTCCACCACATCACGAAAACGACAGTTTCCCCAGATTCGGCTTTAAATCTGTTGTGTACGTTTCCTTCACTGACCGCCACTCACAGCTCCCAGTCAATAACAAGGAATTGTATTTTTCTCCGCATCATCCGCAACGCCACTGATCCTCGATTAGATCATTGGGTTCTCATCACCATGAATCTTGCACGCTACTCGGGAGAACTCCGACTTTGCCTCAGCGTCACCATCCAACAACCGACTGGAGCTCCGTCTCATCCATTACTTTGCCTCCAACACACGTCGTAGTCTCTCTCATCGAAGGTAAGAACAGCTCACGGAAACCCCTGCCCTTCACGGGACTTGCATCTCTTCCATGTAGGCTCTACACCAACACCACCTTCATCTCAAGTCGCTTCAAGACCACCAGAAACCCTTACCAACCAGAATGCTCCGGCACCGAAGGCTGGAAAATCTCCACGTCTCTCGTTTCGCAACATTGTTTCTCCCGCACAAAACTTGCTCCTCTTCTTCCACAATGGCAAGAATTTGCGGTGGCCGAATTCAAGCATCGGCAACAGCCGCTCTTGCAGGAAACGTTACCCAAGTTCAACTCGAATCTGTCGATAGATGTCATTGTGCAGGGATTGTGGCCCACCAAAAAAGAATGGACCCTCATCTCGCATGTGCTCGTCATAGGTCATGCGCTTATTACAGAAAACCATGTTCTATTTACAAATCGATTTCTCCTAACTTTGGGCAAAGATTCTAAAAATGCAATGCAAATCATCACTCCGAAAGAAACAACTAGCAGAAAAAACTAATCTGTGATGCCTTAACAAGTGCCCCACCACCAACACCTGGAAATTCAACAAGGTTATCAGATTCATCCACGTCTTTTTCACATCTGTCTTCAAGATCAAAGTCGACTCGTTTCACTCAAGTTCTGCTGCATCCTCTCTTCACCTCTCAACCATGAAAAAGACCAGCACTGAACTGGAACTGTTAACAGTCGCAGAAATCCCTGAAAAAGGAGGCCCCACTCCGCCAAAGGAAACCGATTCTGCCCCAGTTCAGCCCACACTAAGCACACGTGAACTACCCCAGCACGGAACACCCCACAAATCATCAGGTGAAATCTGTGACCCCATGTCTCAAGAAGCACCACCATCTCCAGCCCTATTCACACTAGAACCGGACTGCACCAAACCAACCAGTGAACCTTCGAACCCTTGGATTCCTCCAAAGTTGGACTCTTTAAAGGACCTAAAAACAAAATAACGAAAGGTCTACACCTCAACAAATCTCAAAAGAAAAAGATAAAGAAAAACCTGTCAAGCCTTCATTGTAACATTGTGCACCATTTACAGCCACACATCAGCCATATGCACACTGCACAGCAAATGACACACTCAGAAATCAAGTCGAAGATCATGAGGAAACTATTGCTAACTTGAAGCTTCACTTATTGCTAACTTGGCCAACACAAAAGTGAAACTCATGTCGCCGGCACCAAGATCAAACCCTAGCCTCTGGCACCTACAACAGTAAACTCAATCCGCCGTTTGAAAACCACCTTAGAAACGTTCCACAATCGCAAAGAAAAGGTCCTCTTCTTACCGGCAACAAAGAATCAGGCAATAAGGCAAAGGAACACCAATCATTCAGTGGGATACAGTCTCGGATTCGTCAACCACAGTTGTGAAACGTCCCACCAAACGAAAGATTGACTCAACGCCACAACAAATCTGCCAAAATCCAAGTTTGCAACCTGATCACTGTTGCAATTCGACGATCAAGATCAGTCATCCCAGCCATTCCCACCATGACTCAATGCTCCAATGTAAACACGCGCTCTCTCCTGACTGTTGTGCTCGAGCCAATGGATATGCATTCAACTTTTCAACCCGATCCGAACTTCAAATTTACTATCCTTCTGAACACCGCAGGAATCAGCAACAGGAAAATCATTGACAACTCATAGACTATCAACCAACATCATGCTTCGCCTTCACCCCACAATGACGGAACCCACATCACCTCAACTGCTTTTAACCTCTTCTCCTTAAAATAAACTCTGAACTTAAATCGAACTCTCATCAAAACCAAGCCTCAAACTTCAATGTTTTTCCTGTTCCCCAAGCTCGCCGTAACCTCGCATCAACATCAAAGGGCTCCACATCTCTTGTGCTCCATCCTCACCCCCCCCCCCCCCCCCCCCACACAATGATGATGAAGATGGGTTAAGAAGGAAATCACAAGTAATTTGTCAATTCTCCAATCCAAGCGTCACGGAACTTCCCAATCAAACAATCAACACACAATGACCTCCAAGCAAAAGGTAAAACTCCCTTGTTCCGAATCCAACCTCAACTCCGAACGAAGAAAATACTTCCCAAGACGTCTCAACCGAGACAGTCACGGAGTCTGCGACTCCGGTGAAATCAGCTCGTAACCCTAGGGCTGACGATGTCAACTGTGAATGCAAAAATTCACGGCAAGTAGAAACGGTATTTTGCCAGCCCTCGGGCCGGCCAGCTGAAAATTGTTTGTATTGCCTAAAGGAAACAAACATTACGTGTACCCGCCCTACCGCCCCTCTTGAGTCACCGCCATGACAGATCAAGAGTGAAAAAATGGTAGTCTACCTCGAGTAGACAATCTTAAGGAGGAGTGTGTCGCACATACGCACTCGGGTTGCGGAGCTGGCTGGATCTGGAGAACTTTGAAGCCTCCAGGGAAGAATGCAGAAATTCACAGGCAAAATACTTTAGGCCAAAAAAAAATAAAAAATTCAGTCGGCCGTTCCGAGGGCCAGCAAAATACTGTTTTACCGATTTTGGTTTTTCAGCAGACAAAGCAGCCGCAGTGTTGGAAAGCATCAAATTTGGAGTCCAGTTGAGAACTAATGCGGGCAGAAATTTGAGGTGCATCTTGATATTTACTAACGATGCGGCAGATTTTCGCGCTTCTGAAACTATTGGTGAGCAAGTAAGTGAGCAGCAGCTCACACCGCTTCAGCATTTTGTCACCTTGATCATTCCTTAACAACATGTCCGAATTTAAATTTTTAAAACCACCTCTGGATGTAACGCTACCAATATACAAAATGTAGTGTTAGTTGATGCAGTGGATATTTCGTGATGCGCGTACAAAGGGTGCATTGAAGTAGATTCATAATAAGCGGAGTTCCGCTCGGCTTTAAGCCTCGTTTCGCTCCAATAAATGAAAAGAAAGAAAGAAATAAAAATAAATAAATAAATTTATTAAAAGTACATTCCTCCCAGCGCTATTTTTTCGATCCTCCACATCAAGTATGGCCCCAAAGGTCTATTTCCTTACCGTAAGTCAATCTCTTGCTAAAAAAAAACATTTTAAAGATTTTCTGTTGAATAATTGTTAAATATATTACTGTATCCTACACGTATATGATCCTTTGCGCGCCTACAATGACCTTGAAGTTTTATCCGTGTGTCCACATGTACTAATTTTAATCGTTTGCTAATAATTACTGCGAGATCAAAAATCTAAAAGACTAATGCAGTAACAATTAAAATTAATTATGCCAATAGATCGCCGGAGAAGAATATAATACACTAGCCTAAAAACTTATAGAATGTGATTTTAAAATACGTAAACCATTCCGGTTTGTGACGACACAATCTTTCAGTTGATGCTTTTACGTGTACTATTCCCAAAGCCAACCGAGACAGCAGCTACGTTCTTTGCTGCGAGGAACGCAGCTGCCACCCCCAGCCGACCTTTGCGCTGGTAAATGCGCGGATGGCGATCAGCGTGTGGCTGTTATAAGGCAGGCCGGGTGGCCCTTTAAGAGGACATACATTCTCAATATATTTGAACATCCTGCTCGAAATATCCTCTGCAACATTTACATTGGTTGGAATGAATGTAGCAAAACCGTTTTTTTCGCGAGGGGAGAAATGGGAAAATGAATGCCTTTGCAACAATTACACGCGTCTGCGTCTGAAGTAATGTTGCAAAACTGAGCCGTACAGGAAAGCCAACCGTGAGGAATGTATCTTTAAGATCACTACTTGCAGTTTCCTTCTAGGCTCAAATCCAACGGTAATCCCCTCCCGTAGCCCGATCTGACATTAAGACAGATACCGCGAGGCATTTATTGCAGTTGAAAAGTGTGAAAATAATGTTTTAAAGGTTTCAGCAGGGGTGCAGAATATGCCAGAACGCTAGAACGAGGTTCGCGGGAAATTTCAGGAAACTGTGGAAATTCATGAAAAAATGGCTTGCTATCTAGTAAAAGTCTGGAAATTTGAAAAAAATGTAGGAAAATATTGTGGAAAATTTTGTCCAGTAAGAATTTTATGCACCCCTGTTTCAGATGAGTACAATTGCTTTTTATAGGGATAGACCGATATTAATAGCGGTATTTACAGATATTATCTATATTTTTGTGTATCGGTATCGGTGTTTATTTACCGATATTTTAGCCGATACGACCAACTTCCGTGCGTGCTGGCTACTCCGCCTGACTTGAGAGAAACCTTTCCTGCATTGCCAGATTCAGGGTGGCTTCTTGGGATTAAGCCTATCTGCAGTGTATATTGGCCTGCGGATCTGACACCACTGATAAAAAAAAATTACAAATTTACTTTTCTTGTACACCAGTTTAATAATTATGAAATATGAGTTTGACTTTCTGACTTTTTTTTTCAATCGGTAACAGTGGATCGGTAACTGTATCGGTCGGCGTGTGGGGGAATAATCTGTATCGGTCGATCCCTGGCTTTTTATAAGTTTTTTTTAATGGCTCAGATGGATTTAAGCACCACATTCAAAGACCCCAAATGAAAATCCATATTTGCACACACATTACCCCCCCCCCCCCCCGGGGGGGGGGGGGCCTCCAGCTAAATTGCTAGGTGTGCCAATGCTCAAAACAAGTTGGATGCGAATTCAGATCTTGGGAATGTTACTATCAAATAAAAAGGCAGTAACGGCCTGTGAAGTACTACACCTGGCTGCTAAGAACTGCACTTAACTGGAACGGGACTAGGATCTTGTCTTTGGCGTTTTTAATTAACTACATTAATTTATTTGAGGCGGTTATTAATTTGGAGGTTTCAGAAGCTGGTTGTGTGTTACAGCAGTAGTGGACCGAATCTCTTCGATAATGATGATGCACGTAGGCTACAAGCCCGGTTATTTGGCAAACTGTTCGAAAATGAACTATGAAGAGGGGGGGGGGGGGGTCTAATATCGATGTTTGTTCCAATGGCGTGTCTGTCTGTTAGCTAACCACCATAGGTGTATGACTTACCCAAAACCCTTGTAGATCGTGTGCACGATAATGTTGCAAGTGTCACTTGCACGACGCGAACTAGTATAGAAGTAAAAATAATAATAATATAATTACGTGGCGTTGGTGTGAGACGGGAAGCTAGTTCGTTGTAACGAAATAATGGTATTATGAGAAATTAAGACGGAAGCGTCGTAAAAAACAAGACAAAATTGTTTTTTGATGTGGTGCGGAAAAAAAAACAAGGCAACACTTCATTCGATCCTAGCCATGACGCTAGAAGGTGAGAGGGACACTTTTGCTAGGTAATTCCAAACGGACATTCCTACGATCTTTTACGTGCCGCAATTGACAGGAGCACGGGGCATCAGAGGGCCCTTCTTTTCTCGAAAATGCGACGAGTGGCTGAGATCAGGTTAGAACCGGCGATCAAGAGGTAGTCATGGTAACCATCTGCGGTCACCTTGCCTAACAGCGTATACTACCGGTGCAGCACAGAGTAATTAAGTTCTTTTTCTTTCCTAGAAAAATAATTGTGAACGATATTACGATACATCGCTATACCTTTCCCCCCAGTGTGTTGTAATCGAAGTCTTCGATATCCTCAACCGCAAGCCTCGAACCCGTGTGTGTGTGTGTGTATCAGTGGCCTGGCTCCGAACTTGGTGTCGTTAATAGCTTTGAATATTGTTTGCCTTGGGGGACACAATTCGTAACGGTTGTGTTAGTTTGCAATAACGGCGGTATGCTGCTGGGTCCAAATATCATCATCATCTATGAATCCACTTTTACCTGTGAGGCCTCCCCCCCCCCCCCCAATATTTTATTATTTTTTTCCCCCTTCGCGTTTCCCTTTGGCAAACCGTGGAGCAATGCCGAAATCAAGGTGATGGAGGTGGTAGTTTGGAGGAGGAGGGAGGGGGGGGGGGGGGGGTACAAAAATATAAGGGGGGCGGGGGGGGGGGGGTGGCAATAGCAGGCAGTTGAGAATTCCACTTGAGGCCAGAAAAACTGTAAACACAGGTAGAGGGTCTGGCGGGGTGAAGACCAAAGGTGCCGCTTCACGAGGAAAACCGGTCTCCCTCCAGGCATGATATTCTCATTACTAAGTGAGCTAATGTTGTTTTGTAGTGAGCAACTGGCCCGAACTCGACGATGCAATAGTCTCTCTCAGTCTGCTGCTTTCCTTCCTGGGCCTCTGGTTTTCTTTCTGGTCCTGGTTTTGGTTTTAGATAAAGTCTATAGTGCCGTTGTTGTTTTGGGCTGAGGCGGCCTGATGTCGTGGGTGAAGGGCGTTGTTTGCTCCAGTCCCCTCACTCTACACGTGTGGAGTTGCACGCCGGTTCAAGGTGGTTTACGATTTTCCAAATAAAAAAAAAACCTTATTTCTTCGATTAAGTGTCGGGCCTTGAATTTGTCCTACCAAAAAACCAAAACTGGTAAAAGGGACCGCCAAGTTCCGAATGGTTCGGCCCTTCAAAGGAGTGATATCAACACACCGAAACATGCGCCAAGTTAATCGCACCGGCTAATAGTTCGAAGGTTACATGAAGAGTACCGCAAGCACCCCCCACCCCAACAATGAAAACGGGCCAGCGAAAGTTGAGATTGGCACATTGTTGCCTCAACTAACAATTTCTTTGCGCGGTCATCTCAGTTGCAAGTCCTAAATGACGTCATGCACGAAGGACAGGGCTTTTCTTCCACACGCTATAGCTCATTCAAGCCAAAGCGAAGAGTGGGAGGGGGGTAGGGCGTGGCCCGTGTCTGTGTCCTATCTTGGTGTTGTAAAATAACTAAACAGATGGGAGGGGGGGGGGGTTAGGGGCATTGTGTCAGTTACCACGTGATTGCGCATTACCTGAACCGAAAAGTTATTTTTGGGGGGGGTTGTTGAGTGTGGAGACTGAATCAGTTTTTGCAGTATCTTGCAAAAGAAGGAGGGGCAGTATTTAATTCAACTACCCATTCAAATTCAACTACGTGTAGCAAAGGGGAGGAAGGGCAGGAGAGAGACGGGTAGTAGGATAGGAAGGAAGGAAAGGAGAAAGGGACAGGACGGAAAACTGGGAAACCGCCACGGGCGAAGCCGGGTGCGGCTGATAGTATATAGCTATACGATATACAACGTTGGAGCACTAATTTTAATTTATTACCGATAAATTAGTCCTCACAATAATATTTTGAGGTGGTCACTGGTAACCCATCAAGTGAAAATTTTAAAAAGTACGGTTGTCGGCTCTTTAGGTAGAGTTTCATAAACCAATTAATCGGTTTGAAGAATAGTTTCTAGTCGTCGGCATAAAATTTCTACTGCCTGTAAATTTAATTGCATTTAGTTCCTGAGTGCTCTTTTGTGACTAGAGGTTTTTTTGCTCTTCTGATACGACCGGTGCGCAACCCCACCGCGCATGGGGTTGCGCACTGGTCATATCAGGAGAGCAAAA
>JAHWFP010084816.1:28848-46489 GCA_023313725.1 Lithobius niger
TTTTTTTTTTTGCTTTTTGTTTTCTCGATT
This sequence comes from Lithobius niger, assembly GCA_023313725.1. Taxonomy (NCBI): domain Eukaryota; kingdom Metazoa; phylum Arthropoda; class Chilopoda; order Lithobiomorpha; family Lithobiidae; genus Lithobius; species Lithobius niger. The sequence continues at coordinate 28,879 of JAHWFP010084816.1, forward strand.
TATAATGCGTTGTGCGATTGTGGGGCGTCAAGCACTTGCTAGTTGGTCTTATGACGGTGCGAACTCAACTTGCACACAGGCGAGGGACAATTCGACACTATTGACACGTTGCAGGAACAGGGAGAGATAAACGAAGGCTGGTCTACGGGGAAACGACTTTAGCGTGAGCTTGTAAGGTTTTATTACGCTTGCACTGTTTGCTGTAGGTGGGTGGGGGCATGACAGCAGGGGTGTAAAAGTGCCAAGTTCCCTCTCGCCCTCCCTTCTGTGGGTATAGAGCCAAGTTTAGTTTACTTGTGCGGGGATGAACGCATATTCGTCATTATTCTTCTTTTTTTTTTTAGCCTTAAAGTCATCTAAAGCACACTAACGCTCGTATAGATGAACCGGCTCAATTTTGAACCCGTCGAGATAGTCTGAAGGAGAAAGAAGTTGAGTGAGGAGAGGGGCAAACCGTTAAACCTCCGACGGCCGCGCAAAACTGAGATAATGTATTGAACAGACCAGATTTGGATCCCATAGCCGTTGAAGGAGCGTCTTATTGCACTACCCTGGCAAGGACTTTTTGCCAGTTCTGTTTCCAGTCATCAGTCTGATAAACTCCACCCAGGCGACTAGGCTGAGGTCTGCCACCGCCAGGCAGTGATGGGCGCAAGTCTTTTCTGGACTTAAAATTAATTGACTCAATTCCACTTACTTCGTGAAATTGATTTGACGTTGGGTATTTTCAGGTTATTAATGATGGTATTGATTTTATGAATTTCAATTCCGCTTGACTTAGACTTGGCTATTTATTTACTGAGATTATAAACTGACTGGATGGGAATTGACTTGATGACCATCAATGCATCCCACGTTGCGTTCTGGTTGACTTGACTTGCCAAGTAATCCATTGGATTGGTGTTACCCAGATTTTATTTGACTTTAAAAAAAAGTGTTTTGAGGTAATTTAATTCAACCAGGGCCGGATTAAGGCAGGGACGTTAGGGACTAGCCCCGAATTTCCAAGGGACCCCCAGCCCTGCTGAAACCTTTATCAGTTAAACAAAATTTCTCTCATAATGTTTGACAATCAGAACTAAATAGAAAATTGGGCCGATAAGGAGCAAATATTGAGCAGTAATATTCTAAACGATAAGGTAACTGACAATTAAAATTAAAAAAACACCAAACTTCTCCCCCTTCCCACAATTTTCTTCCATTTGTCCCTAGGTAAGGAGCTGTTTACCTAGTAAAGAACTATGGGAAGGGGCCCCATATAGAATTTTATCTGGGGGCCCCGAGTAACTCTAATCCGGCCCTGGATACAACCTGAATTGCAGGTGCAGTTACATCCAATTCAGGCCAATTTTACAAAATCTCAATCAATTTACGCAAAATCGTCGAAATTTTCAGCAACATCGTACATTTGGCAGGAATTTGCCGAAATTATGCTGTACTTGTGCGAGATTGCGTGGAATTGAATGAAATGCGTCAAAATATTTCCTGTTTCAACCGGAGTTTGACTGGAACGTAAGATTGGATCAACAGCACGTCAGTGAATTGGAATTGATTTATCAGAATGAGAAAAGAAAAGTAATTGATTTGAAATAGCAAATCCAAAAAATGGCAATGATTTGAATTGCATTGATATGATTTGGAATGTAATTGCATGCCAATGATACTTAGAAATATTTTCGACTTGATTTGCGGTTCACTTGATGTGTAGGTAATCAACTCAAATCCATTGAAACTCAATTATGTAGGCTCGTTCCTGCCACCAGTATTGGACCTATTCGGCCAAAAATATGGGGTTTGGTATTTAGGTGTGAAGAAACCAGAGTTTCTGATAAAGCTCAACCTACATGTTTTGCCCCCCCCCCCCCCCGGGTTTTGTGGGATTTTCATGGGTTTTACGTCTTTTTTTGTTTGTTTGATGGTTGATCAAAATCAAGCCTCAGCATGAGCTTCCATGATAGACGTCAAACTTTGAAACTCTGTGGTTTCTCCCAGAATGTCTTAAACCAATGAAATTCGGTATTTGGGGTCGTGTCATAACTATCAGAAACAAAACCCATCCACTGACCGAAAATTCATCCTCTTCGAATGTGGTTATGTTTTTTTCCCGCCCCCCCCCCGGGTCAACGAATATAACCATCAAGGTAATCCCACCGACAATTTGATCAAAGGTGACGAATGGTCATCCTTTTTATTTTACGTCTGAAGTGTAATAGTCGGTGTGATTAGCTTGGCGATTGTTCGTTGGGGAGGATGCGTCCGCCCAGCACATTTCTTACCACTTTCTCATATAATTAATGAAAGCGGTGAGAACTCCCATCGTAGAACAGTAAGTACCTGTATATTATAATCACTGGAACTATTGTGTGCGCGTCGTATCTTGAGTCCTGCAGGTATTTTATGAGCGGCTACGTCTTCCTGGAGGGGACGGCTTTAATCGACGGCCGCCATTGTTTTTGTAACGGTCTTGGATATCAACAAGGCACTTTCCTACCAAAACCATACAATTGAGTATCTGTGTTCGTTCTGGGGTGAACTCAAGATAGGATGCGGACACTATAATGCTCAAAATTTGCTGTGAAGTAACTAATGCTCAGAATTTTTAAAGCATGAAGAAAACAAACTTCGAAAGCACACGCAGTTGTAATTTAAGCCAGCTGTGTTAACTTCCGATGCATTTGAACGGAAAAAAAACTCAAATTATATGGAAATTCTCAACTTAAAGAAAATTTGGCATTCTATTGCCGCAAACAGGGCGTGGTAACCGTCGCACGATATCCGAATTCTACGCATCAGGAACGGACCTAAAATGTAAATTATTGTGATCGCGGCGTATCTTGAGTCCCGCAAGTATTGTGCTAGTAGCGGCTACGTCTTCCTGGAGGGGGTGGCTTTAATCGATGGCCGCCATTGTTTTTGTAACTATCTTGGATATCAACAAGGCACTCTGCTACTGAAAACGTACAATCGATTATCTGTGTTCGTTCTGCGGAGAACTCAAGGATAGGGCGCGAACACTAAAGCCAGCGAAAATTTATTACATTTTTTATTTGGGAGGGAGAGGATAAAGATGAGATGCAGAGCTTATGTTCGCGCGCCCTATATATTATTCAGGGTTCGTACACAACAAATGAATCCAATATCAAGGCCAATTTAAGGTAAATTTCAAGGCTCTTTTTACATTGACGTGTCAATATAACCGCTATGAACATTACTGTACCTCCCTCACATTCTTGGACAAGGAAGAAGGAAGTAATACAGCAACAGCCAGTGGAGTAGAATTTCTGCTATGCCCTTTTGGAGCAAATTCCTTGCACTCACATCCTGTCTCTGTTTCCAGCATTCCGAAGAAAGCATCATTCACATACGAATTATTTGCATTTAGTTATTTAATTTATACCAACATTAATATTGCTATTACAGTATTAACTGCATTGTTTACATTAACCGTGATTACACTCACAAAATTCTGGCTCTAACAACAAAAGTTCCCTTTTTTTAAAGGTTTTTCAAGCCTTGAATTTTGGGTTTTCAAGGAATTCAAGGCTGTGTACGAACCCTGATTATTTGCTTCCGCCAAGTCCATTTTCATATTTTCATACCAGTGTATCAAGAGTACACCACAATCATGAAACGTGCCCCGTTTCAGTTAGCCCATAAGGCGTGCCAAAATTCCACGCATCCTACTTGTTGCAGATCACTGTGCCCAATTCCGAGAACTATAGTCGGGCTCAAAATATCAAAAGAAGCCGAATCCGATGAAGAAGATTCTAAAATCGGCGGGGCTTCCCCGGGGGTACCTTCAACCCCCACTCCCCCCGAAGAGCCAATCCCCGCACTCCCTTCCCCTCTAGGGGGTGTTCCTCTTATCCCTCCCCCCCTTTACTCTTGTGTGTGTGGTGTTGCCGCCGGTCGGCTCTCTGGCTTGCAGCTGCTTCGGCTTTGCCCGCCCACCTAGCCTTGAAAATGAGGCTGCAGCAAGAATGAATGCCCACCAGCTAACCTGGCTCGCTTCCACTGATCTCCAAGTGTTGTTATCCGGATTGCTCGCAGGATTCAAGTGAGGTACGATTGTAGTGCAGACTGCGTAGGCTGCCTCTTGTTCAGATCCGATCCTACACCGATCGGTCATTAGAGCTGCAGACAGTTTCTGAAGGGTCACTGATACTCCCCCCCCCCCTAATTGTATCCTTTTTGACCTTTAATTTTTATTGAATGAGTGATGCCGAATTGGGAAAGCTTTTTTTTTAAGGAACCATCGAAAGATGAAAAATAGTGAATTTCTTTTACAAAAGCATACGGTGATTTTCGAATTCAAAGTGCTCTTGCGAGCCTTCTAATAGCCTAAAATGAACATGCTGCTTAGGATATTCTACAAGGTGGGGATCTATTCTTTCCATCAATCCTAACCGAAATTGTTTAGCTTAGATAGGGACTATCCTACGCCCGTTTACAGGTGAAGAGGTAATGGCGTAGCGATGAAAGGGTATGGTGGTTTTCGAATTCAAAGTACTCTTGCGAGCCCTCTTTTTGGACATGCGTAGGATTTTTGAAGGTGGGGATCAATTCTTTCCATTAATTCTAACCGAAATTGTTTAGCTTAGATAGTGACCATCCTACGCAATTGGCTTAGCAATTGGCTACGCAATTGGCAATTGGCTTAGCAGCTAGTTTCAATTTCAAAGTGCCATTGTAATGCTCATGTTAGCATGTGTGTCTAAAGTAAATAATTTCGGTCAGTATTGGTAGAAACACTAGATCCACACCGTTTAGAAATTTAGAAAATCCTTAAGCATATCCATTTCGGACTATAGAGGGCTTGCAAGAGCACTTTAAATTCGAAAATCACCGTACACTTTTGCCGCTACGCCATTACCACTTCACATTTAAATGGACGTATGACGGTCCCCACGAAAGCTAAACAATTTCGGTTAGGATTGATGGAAAGAAAAGATCCCCACCTTGTAGAATATCCTGCGTATGTCCATTTCAGTCTATTAGAGGGCTCGCAAGAGCACTTTGAATTCGAAAATCACCGTAAGCTTTTGTCGATATGCCATTATCTCTTCACGTATGTCTGTTGGTGTTGACGTAGCAACGTGGTAGCAGTGCAGAACAATGCAGGTATCTGCCTCCTCGTCTTCTCGAACTACTAATTGCCCCAGAATGTTTCGTTCTGCATGAATCTCGAACATTTTCTTTTCTGAGGACGTTAGTTTACGACTTTTGCAAAGTTCATGAAGGCATTACCACTTTCTCGTTAAACAAAGGTACAACGGCTTCTATTTAAGCAAAATAATTATTGCTAGCACTGATGAAAAGAACACATCACCATCTTTCAGAAAGCGCAAGTATATATGTCCATTTGGAAAAATTAGAGCGCTCACAAGAGCACTTGGAACTAAGGTACTCTATTGAATTTGTGCGTGCACATATTTAACACTATTACTCGAAATATGATTTTGGGGTGAAGGGTTGGTTCTACATAACACATGTGTTGGACCTTTACTGCCCGGAAATGGGTACTGAACAGCTTTGTAACACATATGTTTTCACTTTTTTTAACGGTTAAGGAGTTACAGGCAAAAAAACTCCACAAAGTTTATCATGCAAACAAGTGGACTCTTGGAAAAAATACCACACTAAAAAATTCGCGTGGGGGGGGGGGGTGTCTACGACGGGGCCCACAATCTAAAAGTCCTGAATTTGGCAACAGGGTAATTTCATGAAATGAGGATAATCCTTGTTATTTACATTTGTTTCATGAAATTAGTTAAATGTAAACAATAGTTATACACTTTTCTTCTTTATTGCCCCCAACAAAATTATTTAAAAAATGTCAACTCCGTGGCGTGTTACTGCCTCCTTGGCGTGACCGGAAAAAAAAGCCTGGGAAAAAAAAGCCGCGGAAAAAAAAGCCTGGAAAAAAAAAGCTGATGGAAAAAAAAGCCTTGGAAAAAAAAGCCGCGGAAAAAAAAGCTGATGGAAAAAAAGGCCGATGGAAAAAAAAGCCGTGGAAAAAAAAGCCGCGGAAAAAAAAGCTGATGGAAAAAAAAGCCGATGGAAAAAAAAGCCGTGGAAAAAAAAGCCGCGGAAAAAAAGGCCGATAGTCAAAAAAAAACGCGAAAAAATGTAGTTGAAAATTTACAACAAAACTACCTAAATGCACTTAACGTGTGTATTAATCATTCATTAGCTGCATGTTGCTCGATCAAGGTCACCTTTGGAAACCCGAAAGGAAAAGAAATCACAAGTTTCCTGCCAAATTCCTTAACTGGGGAGGTTGTGGGGGAAAGGGTCGTCCTCACTTTGGTCGGGTGACCTTCAATCGTTAAAGGATAAATCATGAAATGACGAGTTTCCGCCATAATTTGGATAGGAGGGGAGGGGGGGAGGGATAATCAGGAAATCATAAATTTGCCTTAAATCCGTAACTTGGACAACTAAAAGAAAATTCCGGAAAGCATACTTTTATTCCCGAACTCCTTTACCTTTTTTTTTGTTTTTAGAGTTATTTTGATATTTCTCTGCAAACATTTTAATATTTTTTTCTGGATCGTATCCCTTTTCCGCCACCCTCTCCTTCCCCTCCCCCCTCACTGCAAAAAAAAAGTGAATAATTTAGACACACGACCAAATTGAGGACGACCCTTTCCCCCACCACCTCCCCTGTTAAGGAAGTTGGGAGAAAACTTGTGACTTCTTTTCCTTTTCGGGATTCCAAAGGTGACCTTGATCGAGCAACATGCAGCTAATGAATGATTAATACACACGTAACTACATTTAGGTAGTACTTTTGTAAATTTTGAACCAGGATTTTATCGCGTTCTTTCTTCCATCGGCTTTTTTTTCCCCGGCTTTTTTTTCCACGGTTTTTTTTTCCATCGGCCTTTTTTTCCATCAGCTTTTTTTTCCACGGCCTTTTTTTCCGCGGCTTTTTTTTCCATCAGCTTTTTTTTCCATCAGCTTTTTTTTCCGGGGCTTTTTTTTCCGGGGCTTTTTTTTCCATCAGCTTTTTTTTCCAGGCTTTTTTTTCCGCGGCTTTTTTTTCCTCGGCTTTTTTTCCCTAGATTCCTCCTTGGTCACGTGAACAAAGCTTTAAAATATGCAATAGGTAGCTATTAAAACGAATGTTTGTAGCTTGAATGTTATCAGATAAATTAGTAGCTTCTATTTTGTGCCGAGTTGTTTAAAGTACTTGCTACAACCTTTCATTTTAAAAGAAAAGTGGTGTTACTTCAGCGTCAGCTCCATGGCCCAATAAAAAAAAGTTTCAAACACGCGTTCAGTAGGTGTCACCAGGAGTTCTACTGTGGGGCAAAGCCTGAGGTGGCTTTGTGTGGGGACGTTTTATGACGGTAGCCATTTTCGAGTTTTTGCCGGCTACAAGTGATCCGATGTGCTCGTATGAAAGAAACCATTGTAACAAATCACTTCTGATTGTGGCGAGCACATTTTTAGACCATCAGCTCCATGTCCTTTGTTTGTTGAAACTAAACAATTTAAGTTTTAGAAAACTACAGACGTGCCGTTAGTTACATTGTTATGTGTGGTGTTAAAGCCAAGAGCACGTGTGCCTACTGGATGGATGTTGGGGCCAATGCTTCCACTCCTCACTTTCAGAATTTCCCCAAGTAAAAACAAAATTTTCCTTTTTTTTTCCCTGTGAAAAAAGTCCCTGTTTTTTACTTCCCTTATTTAATTTCTTTTCAGTACACCACTAATTTTTAACATTTCCTAATTAAAAAAAAATTATGGCCCATTTGGATGGCACATTAACACCAACTATTGATGTAAATAGAAAATAAAATTCAAACGACAACTTATTTTATTAGAGTAGCCCTCCTGCTAGAAGTGAAGGTTGTGGATGGACCTATAAAAATTATTTCTGCCACAATTTTCGTGATTATAGCTTTAATAGCCAGCAACTGACGAGAAATAGAAATAAACAAATTGGAGTTGGGTAAGGGTTTAAAACTTTAACACGGAATTGTTGGGATCAAACTTTTGTGGGCTTACGAGAATTTTCGAGAAAGTGGCTCTGGATGGAGAGAAGATCGCGAGTCACTAGTGAAAATAGCAACTTGCAAATAAAACACAGAATTTCCCCATTTACTCCTTTTTTCCCTGTTTAATAAATTTTTTCCCTTTGACGAGCATTTTTCCCCTAAAAAGGGATAAATTCCCTGTAAGTGGAAGCACTGATTGGGGCTATTAATAGCTTTACCCTTATTTTAGTCAGCTCCGTGCTCATCAACTCCATGGCACTCCATGGCTTCTTTGTGACCATGGAGTTGATTGCTGTCCACGGAGTTGATCAAATCCTAGTTCCTCTTTTAATTAATGTTAAGTTATTTATAAATTTAGTTAATAAAGCACTATTAAATTATTTATAATGTAAAACATAATTATTATCCTAAGTTTAAAGGTAAATTTAATGATTTTCTTAATTTGGTTGTGTATTACGTCCATACGTTTTGAAAGTTCAGATTTATTGACATCATCTTTGCTAAAAGTTTGTTTTGCAATAAGCACCATAGTATAAGGCTAAGAAAAACAAAACCCTCTTTATTTGCAACAATAAAAAAAACAAAAAAATTGAAACCCGAATTGTCCCAATTTCATGAAATTATACCCAAGTGTCGCTAAGGGCCAGAGTTTTGAGGACAAAAACCTCCCTAAGTTTCCGAAGTTGAGAGCAAAACTGTCCTAAGGTTCTAAATATAAGAACAAAAGTGACCCAAAGGTCCCGAAGTTTGCAAAAGTGTCGCTAAGGGCCAGAGTTTCAAGGACAAAAGCCACCCTAAGCTCCCAAAGTTGAGAGCCATAGTGTTCTTGTAGGTCCAGAATTTAAAGGTGCGTACCTACTATGTTTTGCACAGTTCTGCAACGTTAGTTCGTGAATGCAAAGGCATTCATTTTCCTATTTTTCACCTCATTAGAAACGGTTTTGCTCTAACCTATGTTGATGTTGCAAAAGCTACTTTGCGCAGGATGCACGAAAATAGTGAGAGGGTATGTCCTTTTAAGACAAAAACAACTCTTAAGGTCCTGAAGTAGAGAGCAAAAGTGTCCCTAAAGTTCTGAATTTAAGAACAAACCCGACCCCAAAGTCCCGAAGTTAACAGCAAAAGTGTCCCTAAGGTCCTGAAGTTAACAGCAAAAGTGTCCCTAAGGTCCTGAAGTTAACTGCAAAAGTGTCCCTAATGTTCCGAAGTTAACAGCAAGTGTCCCTAAGGTGCCGAAGTTAACAGCAAGTGTCCCTAAGGTGCCGAGGTTAACTGCAAGTGTCCCTAAGGACCCGAAGTTAACAGCAGAAGTGTCCCAAGGTCCCGAAGTTAACCGCAAACGTTTCCCTTTACTAAGGCCCCGAAGAAAAGAGCATCAAAAGTGTCCCAAGGTCTCAAAGTTAACAGCAAAAGTGTTCCCGAGTGTTCACTTCGGGACCTTAAGTGTTCTTAAGGTCCCGAAGTTAACAACAAAAGTTTCCTTAGTAGGAGCTAATAAGAATTTAAGGAAGACTTTCGACCATCGATTCGGCTTAGACGTATTTAGCATCCTTGTTATTATGTGAAAATCACTTCGAGAACAAACCGGAAAGCCGGTACATCGTGGGTATCTTGCCACATCCAGATAAGCTACCCGCTCAAGATCAGTGGTTGGGTCGTGGCACGCTTTCGTGTACCCTGCTCCCCCCATTTTTGAGGTGAAACGTGGACTGTCCCAAGTAGCGAGAGAGGTTTGGCGGCAGCGTTGAGAAAGGCACCGCGGCCGTCACTCAAGTCGGGGAGAGACGAAAAGGAAAAAGCGGCGTTTCATTTGGGAGTGCGAGCGAGTCAGCTCGCAAGTTTGTGAACTTTTCCAACGTGTTTCATTCCTCGGACTTTTACAGGATCGACTGTGGAGTTGATGATGTTAACCAAGTTTTGTGGAAAGTTTGTTGTGAGTCGTGGAAGTGTTGTGTTGTGAAGTGTAGTGTTGTGCTACCTTGGATCATGTTTTGCCGGCAATGTTGCGACTACTTGGAAAATTGATCAAGAATTTGGAAGTGTTTCTGCGACTGTGTTCGTCTGAAATTAGGTGATTTTTATTTCAGTGTTGTGTATGTCTGTGTGTGTGTGATTAGTTTGGTTTATATTATTTTGGTAAGTTTTTACGTAGTTCTCTTAGGTAGCTTAAACTTTTTTTTAGTTTACTTTTAGACCATCACGGTTGTCGGAAAACAAGTGTAAATATTGCAGACGCTGCATTTCGCTGGGATGTGTTACAATCTAAAAAGAGGGAAAGGTCTGCAAGACGATTTTTTTTAATTAAAAAAAACTTGCCAAAAAAAAGTGTAGCTTTCAGTTTCATCCAATTGTCACCTTTGTAATTAATAAGGTCATCATGGCTGAGCGGTGAGAGAGCTCAGCCTGGTTTCTGGAGGTTTGCGGTTCTGGTCGAACCCCTGGAAAAGGGACCTTGGCAAAGTCTCCACCAGGACTACCGGCCAGAGCAGCGTGAGAGGCTACCATGCTCCTTCAGCAGCTATGGGAACTATTCTGGCCAATGTTTCGGCCCCTACGATGATTGGAGGTTTCCCGTATCGAATCCCCGGGTTGGCACCTCCTTTTACCAGATATTTCTTCTTCTCTAAAAAGTCTGGTAATGTTCAAAATTGAGCCGGGTCAACCATACAAGCATTAAATTGCTTCGGCTGACTTAAGGCTCAAAAGAAATTAATAAAAAAAAAATTAATACCCTGGATTGCAGGTATTTGCCAAAAATTCACCGTTACCGGTTGGTCCGCAAGTGTTTCAAGCCTGCCGTGGGCGCGTTGCCGGGACCGGAGCTCTACGAGTATGGTCCCGGCAAACACAAAAAGCCTTTATGAAGTTTATAGTTTATTAGGTTTGGTTAAGTTAGGTGTCGTAGTTTTCAAAAAATACACAGCGTCCAGCGTCTTTCAAAATCTGGATACCGTCACCGGGATCGGAGACACAAGTGAGCAAATTTGCCAGCTGTACAGGTTTTGAAAGGTATCGTCTCAGTATTTTCGAGTTTCCTACACCTAACCGAACTAGTTTCTCATCATTTACATAGGTTGCCTTGTGGAAATGTAGCAAAACTGGAAAAGTGAAAACGTTTGCAACATTTTACGTACGTTTGACCTATTGCTGCAAAATTTAGTCGCATAATACGGGCAATGTAGAAAGAAGGTAGTATAAGGTCTGTAGTATACCTGAAAGTAACCTTTTTACCAAAAAGTACTTACGACTTCGAATTAGAAATTCAATCGGCTTCCATCCCGAAGTTAAGCATCAATAGATCATGCATCGAAATGGAGTTCTTCGCAGGGTAGAATTTTTTTTTTGGGGGGGGGGGGGGGGATTGAAGATGAGGTCCCTAAACTTAGCTCAGTATGGAAGGTAAGGAGAGGTCCCCCCGGAACGCTGCAAAAAAAAAAAAAAAAAAACTTATTCAGCAATTCCAATGCTTTTTCAAACGTTTAAAACTCCAGTAGTTCACTTTTACTTGAAATGAATGTCTTCGGATACATTTAAATGCATTTTCCGATCTGGGGCGGGAGGTGTGCGCCACTGTAGCCAACAGTCGGCAAAAAGGTCTGGTACTGTAAGCAAGTTCCTTTGGGCATCCCTGCACGTCGCTAATACAATCACGTGACGTGTTCAAGGTCATTTCCCGTTTTGGTACTTTTATGAAACTAATGTTGGCCTCTTGGCGTGCAGGGAAGCCCAATGAATCGATTATATTACTTAATGATTGTTGGCTTCCCTGCGTAGAAGGCCAAGAAGTACTCCTCTAATCTAACAGTTGGGTACTAAATACACGTAAAAATCCTCACTGGGGCTTTCTTGACCAAGCAACTTCTGCAGACGCCCTTTTCTAGTAGGGTGTAGCCCCTACAACGACGGTCCCTTTCGTGTCTTTCCCTAGGCGTATTCATCCATTTCGTTTGTGAATTGGCTCATGGCAGAGGGTAAACCAAAAAAAAAGCCTTTTTACTGTACAAATCCATCAGTGTTTTACTAAAACTTATCGGCTCCAACAGAAGTGCCGGTTTATTTGTAACGAAGTATTTTACTATCTTTTTGTACATTGATCGTTTTCCTTTCTTGGCTTGATTTCCCCAAGCCCCCCACACATCTTCCCACTCAACCTTTTTAACGGATGTTTGTGGACTGGTCGTCGGCGCCATTGTTGTCGACAGCGTTTTAAAACGTCCAAGTTGGAGTTTGTATTGGCATCTGTTTCTAGTCGGCCTCTCCTTTGAAGCTGTCTGAAGCACGTGGTTGAGATGTGGGGGTCTGAGTCACTTTGGGCGCGAGTTATAGTGCTGCGAACGCGGCGTCTGTGCTGCTTGTGTGTGTGTGTGCGTCTGTGTGCTTGGAGAAAATGTAAACACATCGTTTATATCGACTTGCAAAAGGCGCCGGTAGCCCAAACAGTAGTCGAGTTATGCAATTTATTTTTTTGTGCGTGTCGTTGAAGATTTTTTTTTGGGGGGGGGGGAGTTGAATTAGACAGTTGTTGGTATGTTTGGATGGCATGTACACGCATTGCACCTGGCCGGAATGGGACCTCCACAGGAGAGCTGGATTTAATTTCATTCACACCCAAGATTGTGTGCGTGGTTTTGAGCCTGTGGAGTTATTTGTGTTAATGAATCAAGTTCGTTTTGTTTTGAGGCTCGCTAAATACGGAAATGAGTGTTTTACGCTAGCAATCAGTAAGTGTGCGTATGTTGCTTGCTAGCTCAGTACAGCTTGTGACAGTTTGTTCTTGAAACCATTCCTTCCATCTACTTCGTTTCTCCCACCAAAAGGAAAGAATTTAAAATGATATACCTTATCACTATATTCGAGCATCCTGCGCGAAATATCCTTTGCAACAGTTACATTGGTTGGAGTGAATGTAGCAAAACCGATTTTTCACGAGGGGAGAAATGGGAAAATGGATGCCTTTGCAACATTGACACGCGTATGAAGTAATGTTGCAAAACTGAGCCATAGAGGAACGCCAACTGGGAGGAAGGTACCTTTAATTCCGAAAAAAAAAACCATATGCGTCTCTGTCGTCCTTTTTTTTTCTTCTTAAATTAAAATTTACTGCATAACCGGAAGTTCAAAGGAACTTAGGGGCGGCAATGACAAATCACAAAATACTAAATACGACCCTGTACTTTTAACCTTCTAAAGTTATGTACAGTACAAGTGTACAAATTCAGTTACTGCTAAATCAATAAAAAAAAAATGTCACGTAGGCCTATAGTGTTTCCCTTACATGGCTGCAACAGTTGAGACTAATAAACAATGCTTTTGAAAGGGGGGGGGGGACTAATAACGGAATATTGTCCAGATATGCCACAGATAGGCCAGATTAGCATCTCTTTTAACATCAAGAACTGTTAACAACAATAAGTAACAGTTTAAAATATTATAGAACTATTTTGGTTGTATGGCCATGAAATAATTTATCAAGACTTTCTGAGGACCCTGGGATTGGGCAGTGTTCGTCGTCTTATCGTAGATATATCGTATGAACCCACCAGGGACGTGGAAGGGGGTAAGTCCCTGCCCTCGCGGCCAAGTGCCATCAGGGACGTAAAGGTTTGGGTAAACCTTTACGTCCCTGGTGCCATTTTATCTGAAAAAAAGTGCCATTTCTCGCCGACATTCGCTGGAGCGGCGGTTTAAAAAGCGTAAAACAAGGGATAATAACTACTAAGAAAGTGGAGCAATGAGGGGTAAAATGAGGTTTCTATGCCCCCTGTTGGGGCCCCCCCCCCCCCCCCGAAAAAATATCCCCAAGAAAAAGTTGTCCCTGCCGTGAAAGGGGCTTGTACACGTCCCTGGAACACACTACAAGTATTCGTGCCGCATAACTCGAATACTGTGTTTTGCTCGTGAAGTTGGTAGCATCATTTCAGGTATCTTCCTGAGACATCGGCATCGAATTGTAACTTCGTTGAATTTATGTGCCTTAATTTCGCGGAGTTCGGTTTAATCGATAAAACGACAGACCGAACACGATTGAAAATTTTGTTTTCGATTTTGAAACGTGCAACGTGAAGAAAGAAGTGTAAAATTATCTCGCCAACCAATTGAGCTGCGCGCGTTATCATAATCCACACATGCAGAAATTGATAAACCAGCCAAAGCGCATGCTTTTAAAACGATTGCCGCCCGACTTCTGAAGTCTGAGCCGTGTGTTTACTTTTGTTGGCCCCGTTTGTGTTGAGCCGCTTTCTCCGGGCCGGATATTAGTGGTGTTTGATATGACTCTGGAGCAGGATCAATCTTTTTATTTGAGGTATATATTATACGAAATCGTAGCTGGCTGGTGTGTCTATTTGCATTCTTAATTTGAGCGGTGCCTTTTTATGTGGATCCTATTTCGGCGTGTGGGTTGGGACGATAGTTGAAGAGACGCGCGCATAGCGGAGTTCGAATCTTTGATCCTGTTCGGAACTTGTGTTGTTTGCAAATTCCACTCTGATGAGTCGTCTCCTCTTTGACTCGGAGAAGATCTAAGCGGTCCCGACTTTCAACAGAGCTTGGAAAGAGGAAATGCCTGGCTTGGAGTGCCAAAAATATTTTTTGACTTGACTCTGGATATAGGGGACGACCCTGCGAGAGGAGCGTCGTTGGCTTCGTTTATTCGTAGCTTGCGTTTGGTTTGTTGGGTTGTTGATTTTTTGGAACGTTTTCTGTCCCTTTTTTTTTAATTATTATTATTATTTAGTTTTCTCATCATCTTTCTTTTTCAGTCTTTTCAAACCTGTATTGGTGAATGGGATGGAAGTTTGTTTTTAATTCTTGTGTGCTCGAGTTTTGCCTTTTGGTTGGCAAGAGTTTTGCTCCAACGATGACGCATGTGTCTGGAAGATTTGGGAGTCGTTTAGTCTCTTGCCCCCTTCCCCGTTCCGTTCAAGACACGTCTTTTTAAAATTTGTTCATCTTGAGGATGTTGTGAATGAAAACGGCCCCCGTAAATTTCGTCCCGGGTTTTTTTCTTTTTTTTTTTCCCCGCTGACTGAAAGGGTTGAAATGGAATGTTAGAGATTTTTAAATCCTGGTGGATTTTTTCTTCTTCTTTCGTTTTTAAGATCCTATCTTGTATTCCTTTCCCTTGGAGTAAAATAAATACATTACCTCCAAAAATATACTGAGTGGTTGAAAGAATTTTTAGAAAAATTACACGCAAAAAAAGGTTTCTATATGAAGCATGCAGTATGCATTAAGACTGGCCTTGTGAGGATACACAATACACTAGTCTAAGAAAGAAAGAAAAGACAACTGCCCCAACTGGTACTCGAACCCAGGACATCCCGTTCACTAGCCGGGCACTCTAACCACTGCGCTACCGGGGCAGGTACTGGCTACAGGCTCCAGCCGAAATCTCCAGCAGTTTGTGATCTCTAGGTCACCACTGAGAAAGATTGAACAGCTACTTAGCTCGGCTGGAGCCTGTAGCGAGTACCCACCCCCGGTAGCGCAGTGGTTAGAGCACCCGGCTGGTAAAGGGATATCCTGGGTTCGAGTCCCAGTTTGGGCAGTTGTCTTTTCTTTCTTTCTCAGATTAGTGTATTGTGTATCCTCACAAGGCCAGTCTTTAATGCAGAATGCTTGCTTCATTTACCCTTTACCTCGTGATTTCTTTATTTATTTAAAGGTTTCTAGTTCAAAAATTGTGTGTTACTATACCTTAGAGTAAGAGTGATGGTGATATGAATTACAATGCAGTAATGAAAGTCTGCGCACAACTGCACCTTGGGTTTGGGAGAAAGCTTTTGCTGAAAGCAGGTTACGGATAACAGCAATATTTCTGGACAGTTTTGTTAATTAAGTCACAAATATATCGTATTTTAAAAAACACTTTCACTGCCAGTACGAAAGTTTCCCAAGAAAAATGTCATAATACGAACTTATCATAATAAGGTTCTAAAAAGTAACCCCCCCCCCCCCCCCCAAAAAAAAAAAAAATCGGCGTTCATCATTGGTACCGAAGGGAATTAAGGTGTGTAGGCCAACGAACTTTCTCAGAACTTTTTTGTGCAAGTCTTTCATGACGTGCAACATTAAAAATTGTGTATATTTAAACGAATTTTTCTACGGGTTACCATTGATCTATCTCAACAAATCTGTCCTTTTGTGCGTGTAGCTGTTCGATGGTAGGCCAGCAAAAATTTCTGCAGCTTTTTGTACATTGCCTGAGCAGCAGAAACAGCCCACAGCACCTGCCCGTCCCCTCCTCTTCGGTTGAGTGGACTGATCCGGTTCCACCTGAGAAGCTTGAGGCTAACCTTTCCCCTGTGCCGGCTCTCTTTGAAGTTTGCCGCACTGTCCTCTGGACAATCCTCCCCTCTCATGCCGCCCCCTCCGGCGTTTCGGCTGCTTCCTCCCTCCCTCCCTCCCTCCCCCTCCCCGAATGGCGGCTTGGCTTTTACAGCAGGCTTTATGGTCACTCAACTGCCGGACGGTTGCATGCCGGATATGGTGCTTGATGTTCGGACTCAAAAAAAAAAAGTTGACAGTAGCGTTGGTTGATTTATTTGAATGCATTTGTTCGAAACTAATTTTTTCATTTGCTAAAAAATTGAGAATTTTTCCGTCGTCCTGAATATCTTTACGTGGTTGTGGGCCAGTGATTGAGAATACTTGGTGTTTGGTTGGTGGGATGCTGTCCTCCGTGCAAAAGTTTGGGCTCGAAACTAATTTTGTAAATCGCGGAAAATTATCGTAGATAATCGTTAATCGATGCTCCGTGCTGAGCAAATTATGATGTCGGCTAGCCACCCCCCCCCCCCCCGCCAGCTTTAGCCCTGAGGCTGCTATGTGCTATTAGGATTTTTCTGTTGAGTAGGAGCGAAGTTTTGTGTTCATAAAAGGTTTTTCGTGTCACTGAATCACGTGTCGTCAATTTAAGATCTTCCCCTTATGCATGTAGGATCTAGAAAAAAGAGGAGGGGACCCTCACTTTGCCATATTTTTTTCTGGTAAAAGTTTCTTTTTTTATCACTTTTAACGTAGAATAAAGCGCCAGCGAAGAGCGTTTTGTGCCCACAGCATTTTTTTTCTCTCCTGTAAATCCAATCCCTCCCCTGCTGAATATATTTAAGTCTGAAAAAGGAAGTTTACAGCCAGGTTCGCCCCGGTAGCGCAGCGGTACGAGTTCTAGCAGTCAGGAAGTGCTATGTTACAGTCCCAGCCAGTGCCGCAGTTAGGGGTGGTGCAAAGGGTGCAAGGCACCGGGGGGGGGGGGGGGGGACTGGAAGCAACTTTGCCCCTAAATTTGTTTACTTGTTAAGGAGGGGCTCAATATTTGTCCTTGCACCCCTCCTTGGAAAAAGCTAGCTGTGGCACTGGTCCCTGTATAGGAGGAGATGATACTCTATGGTCCCAGTCAATTCTTTTTTTTTCCGCCTCATACAGGTAGGTTTTGAAAACGAAAATCGTGATGTACGTGCGAATCGAAAACTGCCCACCTCTGATTCAGTCAGTAGGGAAAGGGAAATTTAATTCCACATTCAGGATGTGACCATGTTTCATAACATCAGGAAACCACACGTTCAATGACGCAGCAAAGAACAAATTTCGGGGGGGGGGGGGGG
>JAHWFP010084816.1:46589-74355 GCA_023313725.1 Lithobius niger
CGAACGAACCGATCTAACACAGAGGATGTTAGGAAGTACTAGTAACATTAGATCAGAGTCCGGCTAGCACACAGTCCCGGAAGCTGAAGGACTTTATTGCTGTATCCGACTTTTCTGGAGCGAACTCTTTTCACTTTTCTCGAGGAATTATTTAGCACTAATGGCACGTTTGTTATTTAAAAAAAAAGTGATTTAAGCGGAGGGGGGGGGGTGGATTTCCTGCGTCACTGCACATGTTTAAACCAAAAACCTGGTTGAAACGTTTCAAGGTCACGTGTTAAAGTAGACAGCGTCAATAGTAACCAGTAACCACTACATTTATAATTATGGATTGCTAGCCTCATATCGCGTAGGAAAAGCCCTGACCCAAAATATTCGTATGTTTTTGATTTTTTTTTCCTATTTTAAGTTGCATAAAATATTACTCCCAAGAGTATTTTTGTAATTGGCTTAAAAAATTGTTTAAAATCTAGCCTATCCTCGGTGACGAATAGAAGGGGGTGACATTTTGTTATATCCGTTTTTACGAGGCGGGGGTGTAGATGTGTTACGGGGGTGGGGTTCAAAGATGGGTAAAATTAACGTGATGCCATGGACGACTTTTAAGTCAAGAAGTGCCTATGGGTGGAATTTTTTTAAGCGAAACTCCTCGTAGCCCTTCAAACTGAAAACTTTTTCCTAAAAATTTTGTTTTTATTACTAGTCTGTAAATGCGAAAATAACTGGCTTTAGGGTCGCTAAAATTAAATCTGTTCACAAAATAAGATCCAACACATCCACTAGCACTAACCAGCACAACTTAACACATTAACACTGAAAATTTTATAAGGGGGGCGGGAGAAAGGAATTCATATCCTTCATTAAAGGTACATAAATCCTTCTGGTATGTCGTACGACCCGCTGAGAATAGCGTTTGCGACATTTACACAGGTTAGAGTTAATGTCGCAAAAGCATCTCTCACGAAAGAAGAAAAAAAAAACAAGAAAATGAATGTGTTGACAACATTTACACAAGTTTGAACTAATGTCTCAAAACTGAGTCGTACAGGAAAGCCAACATGGATGCGTGTGCCTTTAAGTTGAAAGTTTTCAGGATGAAAAAAAAAACCTAAGTTATCCATCAAAGAATTTTATTTTAACAGTTGGCCAAACCGAAGTGCTCCGAAGTTCTTTGATTCGTTGTTTTGGTTCCTTCTTCAATTCGTAAATTAAAAAAAAAAAATGTGAGGAAAAAAAACGAAAAAATGTGTCGGTTCTGGTCATGATTGACCCCATGGCTAAATTGGCCCGTTCGGCATTCCTTAAGCGTGACTGTGCCGCCCCATCGACACACGTGCTTTGGTTTAAGGACAAGAGCGCCTCCTATTGTTCCCTCTGGGTATAGAGACCCCCAGTTTTACTATTACCCCCTCTCGTTCGGCCCAACCCAAACCCTAGGACGCATTGTACTTGGCAGTTTCCTTTCTCGCATGGAAGTAGGGGTAGTAGTCTGTTCTATTGGTTCTTGGTTTGTGGCTTGGTGCCAGGCGGGACGTCTGTGATGAGCGCCGGCCTGTGTTTGTCTCTTTGCGTTCCCACTTGGGTAGGCATCAGTCAGGCAAATTTGGGAGAGCGGCGTTTTTGTGTGCTGCAGATTGTATGGCAAAGGGCGCTTTCTTGCGTTGCTTGGCCTTTTTACTGCCGCCAGAATCGGTCGGCTTCGCCAGCAGGCTGTCTTTGTCAGTCTGTCTTGTGCGGCGGCAGTTCGTTCGTCGAGATTTCAGAACTTGGTTTTCCGAACGCACGTCTGAATTGTTTGTTTTTTCGTAACGTTGGGTTGTTATATGTTTTGAGCCGGTTTTAATTTTTGAAGCGGTGTGTTGAACGTATATTGTGTGTATATGTTTTCGGTCAAGTGCCGGACGTTTTTTTTTGTGGGGGGGAATGACCAAAAATAGTGGCAGTCGAAAAGATACATTTGCGGAAGTTCTGGATAAATATTGTATATGAGCGTGGACGAATTCTTTCCTCTTCCCAAAACGTGGTGCCTACAAAAAACACGGAATTGAGAGCTGATTTCTTTGAAAATTTTTCAAACAAAATTATTCCCGGGTTCAGAACACATACAGCGAAATATTTACTCCTGACGTAGCAAAAAAAATTCCCGACAAAAACTGGATTCAGTAGGAAATTCTTCGTGCCTGGACACCCCCCTCCCCCACGTCTCCAAACCAAGTGAATGCCTCCCCCGACCTAAGTACATACTTGAAAAAACTACTAAAATTCATTTGTGACTCGAAGGGTTGACCTTCACACAATAAATAAATAAATTTAACGTAAAAAAACTGTTTACTATCCTGTGAGTTGCTTGTTGAATTGGTTGTCTTTCCCGTGTAAGGTGAAATCAGTAAGACAGTAAAATGACAAACGCTTCGGTTCAGGTCATTGGTTAAAGGTACATTCCTCCCCCAACGCCATTTTTCTCGATCCTTCACATCAGTACGGCCCCAAAGTTCTGTTTACTTGCCGTTAGTTAATCCCTTGGTAAAAATCCGTTTTAAAATGTGGCGTCTACGAGATTTTCTGTTGAATATTGGAAACTAATTTAATAGCACCCTTCGATTATATGATCCTTTGTGTGCTTACAATAACCATGACTTTTCGTCTGTATGTGTGAATGTACTAATTTTTAATCGTTTGTTAATAATTACCATGAGACCAAAAATCTAAAAGACTATACCACACGCCATGGCTGTTTGCTGTGACGTGCATATCACGTGACTGGGCTAGTCCTATCAGACGGCTAAACAGTCGTTGTTCTCGTTCGTCATTGGCTAACTCATGGTCACGACAAACAGCCATTACGCATGGTTTAGTGTTGTAAAAATTTAAATAATTTATGCCAATAGGTTGCCGAAGAAAAATCATGAGATTACTAGCCTAAAAAATTTAAAGTGTGATGTTAAAATACGTTATACCACGGCTGTGACGTAACGCTAACTCGACGTCATGCTAAATTTCCGTTGGTTAAATCCCGCCAACCAACACCGGAAGTGTGCGTCATCGCAAAAGTGTGGGTTATCAAGTTACTTCACACTTCTGCCGATAACCCACACTTTTGCCAATAACCCACACTTTTGACACTTCCAGATCACGCAACCGAGAACCGCACACACCAACAACCAAATACATCGTGAAAAAAAAAACGTAACGCAATAAAAATGTACAAAACTTAATTACTTAAAAGGAATGAAATCCCATCCCTACAAACTCTTATACGTTTGGCCAATATCTAAGCCATTCACGCTGCGTTAACTCCTCCCCCCCCCCCCCCCTCCCTTCCTCCACAAACTAAAATGCAATGACCTTCATTCATATCGATACATTATAGTAGTTTTTAAACAATTATCAAACTACAAACGCTCAAAATGCATTACATGCCTTCCCAGAATGGCATTCTATCCCTACAGCCTTTTATCGAAGTTCTATCACTCCGAAAAGCTTCGAAAACACAAGCGACCTGGCTAGCGTGAAATACGGCGAAACGACGCTGCGTATCCTTCCTGCCCACTCCCCCACAAACGGACACAAACGACTCGTCGGTCTACCAACCACTCCACCCTCAGTAAACTAAAATGGAATGACCTTCAGTCTTTTAGAAATTTTCACAAAACACAAACACGTTTTAATTAAATACGAGTCAGCTTGACGTCCCAACCGTGATATAAATATATTATTTATTAAGAACTATTGGTTATCGATTTTTAAGCCACGGCTGCGATGATTTGGCCGCTCGACGTATTTGCATGTCTTGCGGCCAAATCATCGCAGCCGTGGTTTAAAAATCGATAACCAATAGTTTTAAACCAATAACTATTACAAAATCTTTCTGGTTTGTGACGACACAGTTTGTGTGTTCTTGCCATTTCGTCTACTACGCCCAAGGCCAACTGAGATTAGCCAAAGATTAAGGACAGTATATTCTAACCCAAATCGTTCTTCTTTGATAGCTACTAAATCAGTTGACCTTGTACTACTAACGCCGAGTCTCGCAAAACGGTGCAATAGTAACATGGGCGGATGGTGGTCTGTTGAATAATTAACTTTATTTACTGTGTCCTGCAGTATATGATCCTTTGCGCGCTTACAATAATGATGACGTTTCATCTGTGTGCGTGCATGTACTAATTTTCTGATAATTACCATGAGACCAAAAATCTAAAAGACTAATGCGGTAAAAATTAAAATGAATTATTCCAATAGCTCACCGAAGCAAAATTGCTCACCGAAGCTCACACTAGCCTAGAAAATTATAAATTGTGAGAATCATATCGAGAATTAGGAGAATCATTCCGGTTTGTGACGACACAATCTTTAACTTGATGCTGATTCGTGTATTATTCCCAAAGCCAACCGAGACAGCAGCTACGTTCCTCGCTGCAGCAGCTACCACCCCAGCCGACCTTGGTCGAGGGGGTATCAACTTTGGTAATCCGGTGTACATGTGTTTGGTAATCCGCAAGTAATCCGTAGTATTCCTTGGTAATCCTCAGGTAATCTTAGTAATCCAGTAGTATTCCTGGTATTCCGTGGTAATCCTTAGTAATCCGAGGTAATCCTCAGTATTCCGAGGTATTCCGACTCAGAAAAACAAAGGTAATCCAGAAGTATTCCATACAGTAATCCAGTAATCCGAAGTATTCCTTGTAGTAATCCAGTAATCCGGAGGTAATCTCGAGTAATCCGGAGTATTCCAGTAATCCGAGGTATTCCTTTTAGTATTCCAATAATCCGAGGTATTCCTTTTAGTATTCCAGTAATCCGAGGTATTCCTTTTAGTATTCCAGTAATCCGAGGTATTCCTTTTAGTATTCCAGTAATCCGAGGTATTCCTAGTATTCCAGTAATCCGAGGTATTCCTTTTAGTATTCCAGTAATCCGAGGTATTCCTTTTAGTAATCCAGTACACCAACGTATTCCTCCGAGTAAACCGAAGATTCCTTGTCGCTGTTTCAACCACTAGATGTCGACGCTTGTCACGTAGAGAAGCCTGAGCCCGCCAAAACGCATGTTTTGCAATTTGCGAGGCATCACATTTCTCCCTCAGATTTCAGACTCAGATTTTAGGGTTTCAGGTAAGTGAATTACTGTAGACCAGGTTTTGCTGCCAACCTTGTAAATTGTGTCAATATGTATTGTTTGACTGCGTACCGTACGGTACGAAGCGTACGAGCTCGCAGCTCATATTGTGTACGAGGCGGTACGAGGTACGTGATGGCCGTTTAGCTAAATAAGAAAGTGTAGTAGGAAAGACGTCACTTCTACTAAAAGTTGATGAAAGTGTGTTAGGCTACATTTAAATAGAGAACATTATGTAATAAATTTCGATAATAAAATGGACTCAGGGAACAGCCAAATGTATATCTTGTACCAAGAATTGTACCAACTATTGTACCAAGAATTGTCTTGTACCAAGAATTTGTACCGATGTACTTAAATAACTAAATTTACTAATTAATCTATAATCATCTATTTCGTATACGTGTGCCACTCACATTTCTTGCTAAGGTATCAAGAAGTGTGCAGATGTGTGCTACAAAATAACTTGTAATCGATGTAACTAGAACTAATGACATTAAACATAAATTGTTAATAAGCCGTTTAACTATTTTAAATGTTAAGAATCAGTGAAACTATACGTTTGCTTATGGTTGATCTGAAATCCTCCTCTGTAGAAATAAGACTTCATCAGTAAAGTAAAATTCTAGTAGTCCAAAATTATATGTGTACTCCGAGAAAATCCCGGGTAATCCAGTATGATATTAGAAACTTTGTTGACTAATGTTTTCTGGAAGTAATGCATGGTAATCCAAGGTAATCCGTAGTTTTCTGAGTTGTTCTTGGTATTCAGATTATGTATCCTCTAAGTTTAAGAATATACTCAAAATAATAAGAGTCTACCTCGGATTATTTTGGAATACCACGGATTACCTCGGATTACCAGTGAATTACCATTAGATTACCTATTAATATTAACAGGTAATCCGATGGTAATCCATTGGTAATCCGAGGTATTCCGAAGTAATCCGAAGTATTCCGCAGTAATCCACGGTATTCCGAAGTAATCCACGGTATTCCGAAGTAATCCGAGGTATTCTTAGTAATCCACGGTAATCTTTGGTAATCCATGTTTGCAAGTAATCCGGTGTACACTATTTTGACCAGTTAATACCCCCTCGACCTTGGTGCTGGTAAATGTGCGGATGGCGATCTGCGTGTGGCTGTTATAAGGCAGGCCGGGTGAAATATATCATTGACGTTCTAGACTTGACCACAATATCTAGTCTTTTGTCTAGATAATTTGTACACATTTTGAAATCTTGCGTTTATTTCTTCGCCAATTCAGTTTCGTTGAAACGCTGTGGGCTACGGTTTTGTTACGTGAAGCCAACAAATAGATGTGGCATCTTGCTTCTGATTATCTTCCAAGCTACGCGGGGACCCTGGCGCTAGTTGCAGCCACGCCACTAATACCTCTGATAATGCTTTGCCTCCGTGCAGCCTCAAAGGCAGCATTATCATTATCAATCTCGAGCGACAGTCCACTAGCCGCAACTTTCCGCTCGTTGCTGCGCGTTGGCTTGAAAGAGGTAAGGTGTCAGAACATACCTTCTCACTGTATTCGAACATCCTGCGCGAAATAGCTTTTGCAATATTTGCATAGGTGAGAGTGAATGCAGGAAAAAACGTTTCTCACGGGGGGGGGGGGGGGTAGCAAAATGAACCTCTTTGCAACATTTACAGGTGTCTGGAGTAGTGTTGCAAAACTGAGCCATGCAGGAAATTCAACCGGGAGGACTTTCTAATTTATGCCAACAATACCATTTTCGGCAAACGCAAATATCGTAAAATCGTCCAACCTTATAGCAAGATCGCTAACAGTGTTTGTTTTACTGCGAACTTATTCTTTCCCGATTGCATTATGAACCGAGTTGGCTACCCACCTTGAAGCTAACGTCGATAGTGTTGAAAATGAACTGACCTCAAAATGCTACTGTGAACAATCCCGTCGACATGTGACTACACTGGCCAACGAATTAACAGTTTGCGTTACTTATATAAATTCACATTATACAGGGTGTCCATAAATGACTGTCCCAATTTTTAAACGTCTGTAAAAAAGATAACAATGAATGCGGTTTTGTCCGTCGGAAAGGCAGAACAAACGAAAAAGTTTTACTAAAAAAAATGACCCTAATGCTTCTCTACGACGTGTGCTCCAGTTGTTGTATACTATGGGCACACGGTGGCCTAATGGTTGGTTAGCGTGGCCTTTTGACGTGCAAGATGTCCCGGGGTCGATCCTGGCCTCGGCCACCCCTGGCATTTTCTGGAATAGAACGCGACCTGTGATGCTTTGTACTCATGTCGATTGTGGCATGTAAATGATCCTACGAATTTCTGACAGGATTTCCCTAGCAAATTTTTTTTATGACTGTTGGGCGTACTATTGGGGGGGCAATACAATTCAGTCGTAAAAACGAAAAGTTTTTTGACTGTTGGGCCTTATTGGCTGGCTGGATTGGGGGGGGGGGGGGAGTAACGAAGTTTTCCCAGCCAGTCGTAAAAACGAGATACAACTTTAATATAAAATTTAACAATAATTCCGACTTGGCACACTAAATAACTATAATTATAACTTCTTGCTGGTCAACAGTGTGTCATGTCATGCATATTCGTTCACCCCCATCCTTCCATATTAAAAAAAATTGTATATTTCATAACATGATTAATTGGTGCTCAAATATAAATCATGATATGAAATATACAAAAAAAATCGGAGGGGGACTCCTCATAGTTTTTTTTTTTGGGGGGGGGGGGATGGGCACTCCTGCTTGTGAGACGGTTTCTAACAGTCAGTCAAACTACTGAAATGTTGCAAACGCTTTTTTTCTCCCCCGGAGAGTTTGCGAAGAACGCTACAGCTGAGCGTAGAAATACCAGGCGAATAGTCACCACACCCACTTCATAGCCATTTTTCAAACCGCCCTCCCTCTTCCTCCCCCTCCTCCTCCTTGAAGGAAAGCTCCCTTTTCCTGTCTCCGTATTTGAAGCAAACAAAGGAGCATTGACACGAATTCCTTTTGCTCCCATCCCTTCCTTCACTGACTGGCGTTTGGCTTGGCGCCAGTTTGAATGAACTGGGCGCAACCCATTCCAACCTACCTACCGCCATGCTGCTGGCTGGCTGGCTTGTGTCCCTCCTCGCTATCACGTTGTGTGTCGGTGGCGAAAACGTAAACCGTTTCTCGATGAATGGTCGCGGTGGGTTTTCGCAGCGGTGACCCCCTATGGGCGATGCCAAAAATTTCGGTTGGGTTTCTTACGTAATTGACGTCATGCAAAATTTTGCCATTTTTTTTAGCTCTTTCCCTTCCCCCTCACATTTTGTCACAACTTTTGAAATTTGCTAAACACCCTCTCCCTTTAGCAAATGACGTTCGAAACGTCCCCCCCCCCCCCGGATTCGGGGAAAATTCTAACTAGTTGTAAAATTAGTCAGATTTCGTCCGTTAATATATGATGACTTTCTTCACCCTGCTCCCCCGCGCCTCCCCCAGTGGCGTAACCTAGGGTTTTGTATTAGGGGGCAACAGTAGCAATTTTGCCGAATAATATAGATGGGGAAACCACACACTAATTTTGAACAGTTGTAATGACAAAAAGAACTAAACTGTTGTACCAATTAATGAACTATTCCTTATTTCTGGTTTGTTACCTTGTATTGTTATTTATGCTAGTGAATTAAGGGAGAAACATTATAACTATTAATTGGATAAGATACACGTTGTGTCGTTGACCTCAAAATGACATTATCCCCCCCCCCCCCCCCTTGACGGCCGCTTAATTGGAGGAGGAGGTGGGGGCTCTTGTGTGTGGCTGGAGTGGCCATTGCTGAAATTATCAGGACGAGGTTATTTTTACTTGAAAGAAAAGTAAACATTGTGCTTGTAGCTGGATTTCTTTTCTTTGCCCGAAAAAGACAGGATATATTTTGAAATCTTTTTTTTTAGCCAGTTCTGTTGAATCGCGGTAGAAACAGTACAGTATCGAAAAATCGCCATCTTCACACAAAATTAATTTTGGCATAGAGACGAAGGAATTAGCTAGCTGGCAGTAGGGGTGGTTGCCTGCAGCACCAATCTGAAGAGGGCATGGAAACATGCAAAAAATAAATAATTAAATAAACAGCCGTAAGATTTAAGAAACTTTCACGATATTTGACGTTTCAATATACATTTCAAACAGTTTTTTTCAAGAGGTGTCCAATGGTGCCAATAACAAGAAAAGCTAGATTAAGGGGATAAACATTGATTTCCTTGAATGTGTAAAGCTGTCAGTTTTGCAGGGAAAACTGTTGCTTTACTTGGCGTATGAATATCTGTGTCGGAAGCTTTATAGTGGTCCGATACTGATATGGGAAAAATACCGGTTATACCGATATCGGCCTATCCGTAGTTAAGCATGGATTCTTGAGCTCCAAATCGTTAATTCATGTATTGTGCTTTTTGGTGAAGTTCACATCTCCATTGTATTAAATTATATCCTTCTTAACCATTTGTTTCCTTTATTATTTAACCGTGTCGTGTGATTAGTTAGGAATAAACACTCTCCCACTTTTAAACGTCACAGTTGGTAATGTTTGAAAATGTTTTAACATAGTTTTTTGTTTTGTTTATTTGTAGTTACTCCTGAGCCAGAATGGAGCTTCTTTCTTCAAGCGGGCTACGACATCGTTGTCCGGTTGCCTCCACGCTAGATAGTATTTTTACACTATGAGCATGAAGGTATCGAGTGCAGAGCTCTGTCACAATGTTAGGGAAGACAAGTTTGTGGAGATGGAACGGCGGCCACCGGCGCTCGGCGAGGAGGAGCACGACTACTGTTCGACGCAGAGCAACATGTCCAACCAGAGTCAAATGTTTGCAGTCAGTGGTAAAAGTGCCGGGGACAAAAGTGGTGGCGTCCATGTGGCGTCGATCACTCCCAGAAAGTCCTCACTGGGCATAGGCATGGCAACTATGGGGTGCGGCGAGAGGATGTCATCGTTGAAGGACATGTCGGACGAGCCTCCCATGGGCTATGAGCCGGAGGGAAGTGCGGCGACTACGCCACCTTTTACGGAGGCGAGTACACCTCCGGCGTATCTCAAATGGGCAGAGAGTTTACGTGGTCTCCTGGATGACCAGGAGGGCATACAGTTGTTTAGTGCCTACCTTGCGCAGGAACAGTGCCAAGACAATTTGGACTTCTGGTTTGCTTGTAACGGGTTGAAAAAGAAATCTGACGATGCGGAGATTCAAAGGATTATACGTGCCATCTACAACAAGTATGTGCGCTCGTCCAACATGATTTCGATGACATCCGAAACGCGCAAAGCCATCAAGCGTAAAGTGCAGTCTAAGTGCGGCATGAGCAAAGCCATCTTCGACCAAGCGCAAGTTGAAGTCGAAGCAAGCATGAGCACGACAACTTACCCTAACTTCCTCCGCTCGGACCTTTACCTGCAGTTTGTGCAAGGGGTGCAGAATGGTGGAGCCGACTCGCCCAAGCTTTCGGATAGTGGTGGAGGGGGTTCCGGAAGCAGTAGTGTCAGTGGTGGGACACGTCCCAACTTTGGCTTCTTACCCACCGTGGACGAAAACAAGGAACTCCATGTGGCAGCACCGAATCCCCAGACTACATCGAGGTCGTCAACTTTATCCTTAACTCACCAACATCTCTGCTTGACACAGCAGAAGAGGGCAGGATATAGTTTTCGTAAATCTGAAGCACAAGCCGGGTAAGTAGTTTATGCGAAAGGTATTTATTTGATAACCTTTTATAACAACCCTCTCCAATGTCAGTCGCCACTCGCCATTTGGCGAATTGAAATCAGCAGTTGGCGACTTAGAATTTAGTATTACTCGCCAAAATGGCGACAAGCAATAGACAATGACACTCAAAGTGCGATATCTCGGGAACCGTACAAGTTAGAGACGAACGGTTTGAGGCGTTATACTTAGATATTTAAGGACTACATTACTGCTTTTTCTGCATTAATACTGGGGTTAAAGAAAATTGTACAATTTCGGAAACGCATAAATTAGAAAAACCATGCAGCATGCAAGATGTATTTGGTATGTGGCGAGTAGAAATTGTGAAATGGCGAGTGCTTTCTATGGTCTACTGGCCAAGTGGCTTCTGCTACTGGATCGACATTCGAGAGGATTGTATTCTAATAATAACAAGTGTTATTTTGTAGTGCGGAAAATTTTTTTTGTTACGGTAAGCTAGTTTTCCAAGTTATCCAAATTTAGCCAAGTCACACTATAGAAACATATATTTGCATCTGACACCCTTAACCATTAATTTGGCGTTGTATCATGTGGAATGTATACAAAAAAAAATCCGATGCACAGCTTTGTAAAGCGTCCAAGGGGACCTCCTCCACAAAGCGGACAAGAGTGGCTCAGTGGTTAGCATCCGCACATCCCAGTGACCAACTGAACGAGGGATCAAATTGCATGACTGGCCTGTGTACATATAGGTCGCTGAATTCGGTGGGGGGGGGGGGGAAATTAAACGAGTGTGTTGTTGCTTTAAAATGTGGAAGGTATTCCTTCAATAGTACCTCTAAATGTTTTGAACAAAATTCAGGTACCATTTATAACTCTCTCGTGGAGCACAGTCACCACTCGGCAAAGGTCCAGAATGTTGACTTATAACCTCAACATCCTTTATAGCTGGCTGCATGCCTGTGTTGTATCTACAAAGAGTTTTTTTTTTTTTAAGAATGTAGGCCAATAAAAAAATGTAAAGATGAAACAAAAACTTTGGCATAACATATCATAACCACTGTATAGTGTGCATTATTGGTTTGGAACCCTCTGGAATTTATTGTTGTAGCAGGTTTTATGTATAATTAACTAAAGCATTAGAGCTCTTATCCCCATGGAACTTACAGTCATTGCCAGAATTGATTTCGTGCTAGATACACAAATAATGGATTGGAGTTCACTCAACGAAATGAACTATAATTGAACGCTAATGTAGGGAACGAGGATTGATTTTACTTACTGGTAATGGGAAAACAAAGATACACTTTCACCAAAAAAGTTCACTAACTCAAGTGTAGATACTGCAAACTTTCCACAAAATATTTCAAGGGTCATTGGCAAAGCTAACCATCGTGTACTTCGAATGTCGAAAATGTTCAGAATTTTACAAGTAACGCTTAAATTCAAAAAACGGAAATACTCAATCGTGTTTTGCTAATTTTTGATGTGCGGTAGACGAAAAGCTTCAAAATTTCAGTCCTTCAGACTTCTTCAGGCTCCCACAGTAAGTGCTTCATTCTGTTTACATCGTTGTTTTGCTCTTGCTATCTTCGTTAGCAGACGACAACGCAGGTTTGTACCGTAGCCTACTGTATTCACTGGGGGGACTCGCTTGTGTTTTCTTTGTGCCATTTTCGCGTGAGACGCTCGCCCTAGTTATTGGCTAATGAAATGTCGAATGTCTGGATTGGATGGGCCTTGTAGGTAAGGGCTTGCCAGAATTAATTTCATGCTGGATAGCAAGTAATTCTAGGCTTCTTAGGCGTCGATCACTCCTAGAATTCAATGTTAAAAGTGTTATTGTTTTACTCCATTTAATCGTATGGCCAGTGTCCATGCAGAGATGCAATGCTATTAGTTTCGTCCTGACTTTGTACGTCTGCCATATGCTGGCCCACTCTTGTGGACACTGGCCACACAATTAAATGGAGTGAAAGAATAACACTTTTAACATCGATTCTAGGAGTGATCGACACGTAAAAAGTCTAGAATCACTTGCTGTCCAGCACGAAATTAATTCTGGCAAGCCGTTAATGAACCTACAAGGGCCATCCAATCCAGGCATCCGACATCTCATTAGCCAAGAATTGGGCGAGCAATTTCCCCCAGTGAATACAGTAGGCTACGGTACAAACCTGTGTTGTCGTCTGCTAACGAAGATAGCATGAGCAAAACGACGATGTAAACAGAAAGAAGCACTTATTGTGGGAGCCTGAAGAAGATAAGAGGACTGAAATTTTACATCTTTTTGTCTACAACCGATCGAAAATTCGCGAATTACGATTGAGTATTTTCATTATTTTATTTAAGCATTACATGTCACAATAACTCATTGATCATCTGTATTCTTCAGGCAAAAATTCCAAGAAACTGCAGCACTAATCAATGTAATGAGACATGTTATTGTTATTGAATTTGCCACACTCGTTGTGCAGGATCTGCCATTTGTGGTGGCATGGTGGTGGCTCCTCAATCAATCGTCACAGTCGGTGCAGTTCCTCAGCAAGCCTTGCCATTTTTTTTTGTGGGGTCGTTACGGCACTATTTTGGCGATGGCTTGGTGTGACGGCTTTTGAATGTTGATGGGGGAACTTTATCTCACAGCAAATGCTAGAAGGACATGCTTTCCAAAGCTCTCAAGACAGTGTGGTTCGTACTACGAATTTCAGGAGGATTAATCCAATTGATTTTATGCTTAGTAGAAATTTGGTGGCAAGTCGCACCGCTTCTGTTATACCGA
Organism: Lithobius niger; assembly: GCA_023313725.1. Classification (NCBI taxonomy): domain Eukaryota; kingdom Metazoa; phylum Arthropoda; class Chilopoda; order Lithobiomorpha; family Lithobiidae; genus Lithobius; species Lithobius niger. Next base: position 60,189 of record JAHWFP010084816.1, read on the forward strand.
TTCTGAGTAGCATTTAGGTGTTCTCTCATTCATACACTACCTTGCAATTTGGATTCCTCAGTGTAGACTGAGTTACATTTGGTGCATGGGATGGCGTAAATGACTCCTCTCGAATGGGCCTTCAGTTTCATCTGGGGATACTAGCTGGAGGCGGATTTCTTCCTGGGTTGCAGGAGGTACTCCATTGCTTTGGATCTGGAGCGGGTATTGTATAGGTGGGTACTAGGGGATGACGAATGCGGCAAATTCAAAAACTATAACATCAAGTCTGATTAGTGCTGCGGTCTTTTCGGAGTTTGTGCCATTAGAAGACAGAAGATTTCAGTGACTTACGGTGAAATATCTAGACTACCATTGGAGTAGTGAACGTTTTTGGTGAAAGTGTATCGTCATTTTCCAATTTGTTAGTAGGCTACCAAAGTAAAATGATTCTGTCGGCATTTCATGTCACTGGTAATGTCAGAAAGAAAGTGAACGCAGATTGTGTTTGAAATGTGTGTTTTAGTGAATTTTAAGTTTAATTCTTGTGCAATGTATTTGTTTGTATTTTTGCGCCAGTCGTTTTGTTTGATTATTAATGTACAGGTATGCATGTGCATGGATGTTGGATTGTTGGTATGTCATAATCCTTGTTCCCTGGAATTGGAGTTCAAATTATATTCGTTTCGTTCAAGTGAACTCTTAGTTTTGTATCTGTACCTTCTCAGATATGAGGTCCATGGGGGTACGAGCTCTAATGCTTTTTTTTTCTGTTAATTTTTGTTAATTTGTTGGCTTTTTTCGTTTCTTTTTTATTGTCATTGGTACGGTCATCACATGTGAATGGATATTCATTCACCACCCAATTTCATTTGTAGAAAAAAGGAGCATTAGAAATGCCTATTTATGGTCATGTTCCGACCATGCTTTGTCCCCTGTTTATTACTTGATGGCAATACACTAGTTTGTCTAGATTTTGCGTGTGTCAGCTCGATCCAAAGTTGATGCTGCAACGTTGAGGCAGTTGTAGTAATCGTGGCAAATAATTGAGAAAAACAATTTGGAAACCACTCAACTGGCTTCCCGAAGCCCACTTTGAAGAACTAAATAAGTCATTCAGTTAAGTCTGCCGCCCAATTTTTTTTATCCATAAGGCCTCAAAATGAAGACTTGGCACCGTGCGGTTTATAACTGGAAAATGGATACGGGAATGTGCAGCAATGTGTATAAAAAGAGACGAAGCCAGGCGAAATGCAATGTATGTAACCAGTATATTGGTACCAAAATATTAGTTATATTGCATTTTACCTGGCTTCGTCTCTTAAGATTTAAGTTTAAACTCAAATGGTTTCATTTTGGTTCCCAATAACGAATTGACCTTTTGTGTCATTGGCCGACAATGTTACTTTCTCCGCGCCTAAACATCGTTGCATCATTACATGCTGCAGCACTGTAACATTTCGTCATTGTGTGCCATCCTGCTCCTGATTCTTTTTCTGAAAATTTTTGTTCGCAAACAAACTCTAAGCACTGACTGCCATGCTAATAAAATGCCGACGATACCAATATTGACCGAGTCCTATCGTTAATTGTATTATTGTTGGCTAACAGTTCGTGGTGTTATTTACTTTACCCAGGTGTTTTCAGTTGGTGTTATTGCAAGGTCCTTTAAAAATTAAATTGTGCCAACATAAATGTTAGTCTAGATAGCGAAACAGTCTTTGAACCAGGATGTAAGCACTGTGTTGCTGTCGCACCGACCTTGTCAGCAATGTTCAAGGCTATACTTGAAAACCTTCAGCATTATCTTATCTTCCTTTTCCGAGAATACTTTTTGTTGTATGCCGATGATGTACTTCATATTCATGCATGTCAAGATTGGTTGACGCTGTGAACTTTACCTGCAGATGTCACAAAGATGCCGTCCTTTACCACTTCAGGTCATATCTCGGGCAAATATTAATTGAAGGAAGGCTTGCTTACTGAAATAAAAATTTTCTTTAGTCTTTGCGCTGAAACGTGATAAGTATATCGCTTCAGATAGCAACAGGTAGTTTTTATTAACGTTAAAGTCCTTTATTTAAGAACCTTTAAAACTGCCCTTTAACTTACCTTAGAATAGGGTTGTTGATAACATGAACGAAACCAAAAAAATTTGAATTGAGAAACCGTTAGAAGAAAAAAATTGTTCTTGATAGGCTTAGGGTGTAATGTAACTAGTATTTTTATTTCTTTGTCACCTGAAGAAGACAGCAGGAGATATATTTTTTAGAATTTATTCAAAGCTGTCGATAATTTGTGAAAATTGTAAACTGGTTTTCGCTGTTTTGAGAGGTGCGTAAATGATGTCGTCAGCTTTGGAATGTGAATCGATTGACTCTCAATGTAATCGCAGCCATTATGCTTAATACTGATTGATTAAACCAAGAAGTTTGTTGAAAACAAGAGAAATAGATTTTCTAACCATGATACTTAGGAAGAATGATGAGCTGATTGAACTGTTGACAGCATGTGTGGTTGTCCACTTCACATGTAAACATAACGTTTGATTAATTTTTCACACTATTAAATTACGTAAAACTGACTGGGTTTTGCTGCACTGTAAAAAAATAAATAAACAAATTGAAATAAGCAATAAAAATAATAAAACCATAAAACACTAATTTTTAGCAATCATTTTTGTGAAACAACTTCCTTCCCTTTATTTCAAGAGCCTGACAATTACTTTTTTTGAATTAACAAGATCGTAAGAAAATAATTGACACCAGTGTCATTGCCGAGATTTTTGATTGCTGTTTCAGGGAGTATGACGTATAAATGATGGTAAACTTCTGCTTCAGTTTTTTTAGTGACAGAATAATATGTACTATCGTATCTAAAACCAATAATGATTACAAACAAAAACGTCAAGTGTGCCGTAAAAAAGGGGGTTATATGATTGAAGTTTCATTTTACTTGTTAAAATGTACATGGATAAAAAAAAACCGACTTAAAAAAGTTCAAAGGTTAATGAAAAACTAGACCGTAACTACTTTTGGTTGCAATGTTTTAAGTTTTTCCATAACATTTTAACTACATATTGTTCAATGGAATTAATTGTATGAGTGTTTTTGTCTCTCACTATCACTCCTTTGAATGCAGAACCATTCTCAACTTTGCTGCCTTTTCACAGTTTTGTTTTTTGATATATTGCTTCCTTTTTTTTATACTTCTCAATCACGTTATTTTATCCGAAATAATTTTGAAGTTTCTATGAATTAGTGAATCTTTGGTGAATTGGAATTTGCATCATATTAATAAATCGGTGCATTCGTTCTCTTCAGTCATTACCTGCAGCCAAGTGCGACGCCCCTTTCCCATCCTTACCATGCCATGTATGCGTCGTGTGTTCCCGTGTCTGCTCAAGACAGTGAACTGCAAAGTCTGTCTTCTGATGCCCATACGGATGACACTATGTCTTTAACAGACGGCAGTGTGTAAGTATAGGTGCAGAGTCGCGTAAATTAAATTATTGGGTTAGTGGTCTTTGAATTGTATATTTAATTATTCACATTCTCTATGCTTCAGTGACGGTGTGCCTGCATTTCCTAGCAAGAAATATCTTCGTCAACAGCATCATGTAATGAGGCATAATGCCAGTCAAAACCGGGAAACTGATCCTGGCCACAACTTAATACCAGTGAGTATATTTTACAACGATGGCTTAATTGAATCTTCAAATACTGACCAATCAACCCTCTCCAATGTCGTCGCCACTCGCCATTTGGCGAATGAAAATCAACAGTTGGCGACTGGGAATTTAGCCCTACTCGCCAAAACGTCGACTAGCAATAGAAAATTACGCTCAAATAGCGATATCTAGGGAACCGTATAAACTATTGACGAACGGTTTGTGGCGTTATGCTCAGGTTTACAAGGGCTATACATCAGCCTTTTCTGCAACAGTACTGGGGTAAAAGAAAATTTTACAACTCTATAAATGCATAAATTAGAGAAACCATGGCGTGTACAAGATGTTTTTGGTATTGTGGCGAGTATAAATTCTGAAATGGTGAGTACTTTTTAAGGTCTACTGGCCAAGTGGCGACTGCAACTGGAATGACATTCGAGAGGGTTGAGACCAATTATTATTTTAACGTCCCCACTTACTAGTGTGCAAACCACGGTTTTTTGGTCATGTAAATTTGAAACCGAGCCATTTCCAAGATTTGACCACTTCATTACGTGTTTAATCGGTCTAGCATCAGCTGGATTGGTATGGCAACAAATTTACCTCAATACTGCTTTATTCACTTGATTTGATGAGGAGTTGCATTCTTGAGGATCTTGCAGTCAGCAAAGCAAGTAGTCAAAGTCTAGCATAATACTTCGTGCTGTGCTGTACTTAGAGACACGCTCATGGTGATGAAAGGCTTGTTTTCAGTATATTTTTATTGTACCATAATTTAATGTATGTGAAGATGTTTTAGTGTTGTTGTTGTGTGGGAGTCGGAGTGAGTATGATTTGTGTGGATTGTTATTTTTCAGCGAACACTCAGGATACCTCATGATCAGATGACTCCTATGGAGCCGGCTAAGTTCGCTGCAATTCTTACAGAAAAATTGGAGAAAGTGGCCCAGGAAAGGGAAACTCAGGAAAAGCTTCATGAACGCTTACACAAATTCCAAGAGGTAGGTTGATGAAAAAGAAATCCAGTTTTGTTAGAATGGCAATTACAAACTGTGGATAATTTTTGTGATGATCTGCCTGAGCCGTTCACGCTTCCGTGTTCATATAACACTATTGAGTAGGGGAAAGTACTTAATTGGTTCACAAATAAAGTGCCGGTTTTTCAAAATAATTTTGTGCTAAAGGCAACCTGTGGTTTATATGCTGTGGACATGAAGTTAAGTATTGATGGATTTTGACAATGAATGCACCATTCTAATTTTTTTAAAACGGGTTTAACCTCACATCATTAGCCAAAGTATTATTGATCTAGCAAGAAACATGTGTAACACTGTTGGTCTTTGACTGAGTTGTTATATGGTTCTATTCTTGTAGGCCAGACTTGTGGTAAAGTCTGTAATGTAACTTTTATAAGAAACGTGGGTAAGCCACATTGCGCTACTAAGGCCTTATTTGTGGAATAAAGAAGATGGTCAAGGTTCCAGCGTATCTGCATCTTTCTTCGCTTACAGAGCCATTCTGAAGTTATTAATAAAGAAAAAATATAATTTTAAATGTTAAAAAGTAGCCTATGAATGGATAAGAGGAAATAATTTCAAAATATTTCTCACATTTTTACATCTGTAACATTAATGGTGAATTTCATTTGTGACAGACGTGACATCGGACAGTTTCATTTTATCTTTTATGCCAGTAAAACGTAATTGAATTAAACCAAAATATTCCTGCAAGCACAGTTGCATATAAGCAAGGTTTCAGCCAACTAACGATTTTTAAATTCATTTTTAACATGCTTAAAAAAATTAAAAACCTTGCGTGACAGACGTGACGCCAAATGGACACATTTCTTAACAGGTAGTTAAACTGTTAGCAATTTCTCTGATTCTAATGCAAGCTGGTGTTTATAAAAAATTTTTAGATATTAGGAAAGGTTCTACCTGTCACCTAACCAGAAATAAAGCGGTTTTTTAATTATGTTACCTTAATTTACAAAATATTTTGATGTGTGACAGACGTGACGGGAAAACGTGACAGACACGACGTGTGTGCTTACAAAACAAACTAAATGGCTCTTTAATCAAATAAAAATTGTTAACAAGTTATAGAAGTCTTGATATGTCCTAAAATGGTTTAGCAGATATGTTAGAATGAGTTTAGAGTATAAAATAATTTATATTGTATTTTAAGATAGCCTGTAGGCAAGTAGTCACAAACCTAACATAGGGTAGGACTAGGAGCTTGCCGAATGCACGTTACTGAGGCGGTCTTATGACTACACACTACTCTACATTCTATTCACATTTGACTCTTATAGACCTATTATGTATGCCGATAGGCCTACCACATCCACATGAGGTACTGGCCAGTTTGTTTGCTACGCTCGCTCTATTGGCGTTGTCTTGCTTTGTTGAAAACATTTTTAGAGTAGGCCTACTGAGCTGAGACTTAAAACATGTGCGCGTTTTTACCAAGATGTTTCATCATGTTGGATTTTTAAATGTGAATACAAACTGGTTAACCGTAGCATTCTTGTAGTTTTGTGACAAGACCGCTTTTAAAAGACCATTTTAGTCGACATTGACGTAGTGACCACTGAAGTACTGTAGTTCAAGGTATGCCTCTTTCTGCCAACTCTGTAGTGTTAAAAGAGAGTCTGCCCCGATGTTGTTCTGTTTAAAATTAAATTTAATACCCCCTTTGCTCCCAAATGTCTGTACTTTTCGGGTTACACATAGGCCTGCTATGAATCAGTTACTGTTCCCACCAATCTGCTGTCTGGAAGAGCTTTCTCAACATTGCATAATGGGTAGTGATTTTCTAGCTGTCTCTGCAAACTAAGTTAAAGTACTCTTGTATCTCTAGATTTGCTACTTTCATGAATGTGCTGCTAATTTTTCACGCCAGCTCTTTCCAGACTACACTATCAAGCAGTAGAATGCCAATCAACGGGAACGTTACAGGTTTTATAGTTTAGTGATGGCTATGTCATTTAAATCTGTTCGAATTACTTTAAGAAACCTAGCTTTTAACCTCATCAAAGTTACTGATTTGTAGGATAAATAAAAATTTTCCATTGGCCAACTATAAGCAGCTTGTAGCACATCCCTAGAAGTGTGACAGACGTGACGTGACCGACAAATCGTGACAGACGTGACGCATGTAAATTCATTACTAGTTAAAGAGTTATGGGTGAAATTTCAAACTTCTAACATTTAATGACAACCACTAGTAGGTAGAAAGAGAAAATAAAGATGCATAATTTTTAACCAAATTTTCGAGCTGCTAGGTAAACTTTTCCATGTTTTTCGTGACAGACGTGACACGTACATCAGTGTACCGGTTACATAAAACTGTGAGGCCATTAATAATTGGAACTCATTCCATTATTTTATTTTTAGCACTCTTAACTTAAATCTTATCAAAAATGTGATTTAGGTTTATTTAAGTTCATTAGACTGCATCCCATTATTAGTTAAACCTTTACTCAAAATTCCTAGGTTTTGCCTTTGTTGAAAACGGCTTCTTTAATATGCAAATTAGGGGCCTTATTGTTGCATAAACTGTTGAACTCAAATATTTTTGTAAACTGCAGACTTTGTTCTAAATAACCACCAAACCATGTTAAGATAGGTTGAAAAATGAAAATGGTCTCCAAGGGTGACCTTAGCGTGAAATTCACCTAATGTCTTTTAAGAATTTTATAAAGAAAACATGTGGTGTTATGCTTTTTTCCCTTTTTTTACTTAGGGTCTCATTTGTGGGTGCCTTTTATCTGCTACTCGCCAATAGTGTGTGAAATTCTGTCATTTATGTCCTTCAGATGGAAGATGGTGCCGTCTCGACCGCAAGGCAAATACCAGATGATCAGTTGCTGTTATCTTTACCGGCCGTTGTTCTGAAGATGTCCATCACTGACGAACTTGATCATCAGTCCATTTTGGATAACCATGTGGACCCATTATGGAACGAAGAGTCGCCCCTTCGAACTCCGCCCAGGCGGCGTGCCAGTGCTCCTCCTACAGTGCCCGCAGGAATTCACCCAGGCAAGGGGCTATTCCCAGCTTATCCTGGTTCACATCACCGCCATAGACGTGACCAGGATTTGGTGTCGACATTTTCTAGTGATAGTGGCATGGTGCATGATTATGTGGACGGTGAGTTTGCAGGTCCTCCCTCGACGCTTCCATTGGCGCAGGAGCCTTCTGTCGGGAGTGGTGTTCCACCGTACCACCACAAACTTGGTGCAAAAAGTAAGACGTCACTCAAGTCGACATCGGCAGTTGTTCCTGAGCTTCCTGATGTGCGTTCCCGAGTTGGTGGTTATCCTCACGAACCCTACGTGTTGCCAGACACGAATTTGGATCGCGAACGGCGGTCGAAGGAGTCTTCTCGGCGGTCCAGCAGCAAGAAGATGTTCGCAGCTGACTCGATAAGCTGTGTAGATAGCGGAGTTAGTACCGCTTACGACACGCCGTTGCCACCTGGTGTCAACACCCATGATCGGTTAGTTAATTTATTACCTTGGTATACTTTTAGCAATAATAATTATATTGAAATATTCATGGGCATAAGGATGCTGTTGCAATGCAGTACGTAAATGAGAGGAGCTATCTTAGCGCAGCAGAAAAACTTGGCGCATTTAAATTTTGTTTGTAGCGTTTCTTCAAATTTGGTTAGAACGAACGCTCCATTGTCTTAACTGGTGGAACCTTGTAGACCCACGCATTTCGATTTTAAACATTTCAGAAAATAAACTTATTAAGTCTTAATGAATTTAAAGATGGATTACTAAAGCTTGTGATATTTTATATTTGTGTTCAGGGTTCGATGCTGGATTGAAGGCAATGAAAAGTATGCTAGTTCTCATCACACTGACTCTGATAAGGACTCTTCTACCCGGCATCGCAAGTCGTCATATTCCAACGTGTCTGCCACCTCTCCTGTTGCCAGTAGGCCAGGGTATGTCTTAATTAACAAATTCTTCATTATGAGTATGGTTATAAATGGAGGGCTGTGAAGGGAAACATTAGATGGTACTTGCACATGAAGATTGTTGACGTGTTTTGCGTAAATGTTAGCAGAAATAGGCTATTTGTAAATTTTAAAAAAAGTGCCTTCCCAGACAAGAATTTTTTTTATGTGGCTTTAGTAATTTTATTAGTAACTTATAGGGATTTACCGAATATAAAATTTGCAGAATACCGAATATTAAGGCTGCACCGATTACTGGAATGGGTTGGTTGCCGATATTTGTGGTATCGATAACTCAAGAACTGTTCGAGATAACGACATGCGGTTTGCAGCATGTTGCTCAGGAAATCACTGAGTATCTTCCTAGCTCTCTTTTAACTGTTGGTTACTATTTTAAAATCTTTTATTTGAATAATTATTGGATTTTTGAAGAAAATTACACCATTGATAAAAATTTGGGATTAAATTTTGGATGTCGGTATCAGTACTGGTATCGGCAAACCAGTACTGATATCGGTATCAGTACTGGGATCAGTAAAGTTGGTATCGATGCAGCCTTACTGAATATACAACTGAATAGTTAAACTGCCGAATACCAAATATTCGAAACCGAGCAATTGACATATAAAGACTGTCACTTACGCAAAACCAAAAATCGTCCAAGTTCCACAATTCAAACTTGAAAATTTTCGACTATCTCTACTGATAGTCTTCTTCAGGCAAGAGTCATGAGACTTGCACAACAACCAGCACCAACGAACTTTCCCAAGTCCACTACATTCAAATTTCCGTCCCCTCTCCCAGTGAGCCTTGGAACTCAGTCAGCTCTCAAGTTTACTGTCTGAGTTGGCTCCCTCGTCAATACTGGAGCTGTTGCTTAATGAAGGTAAGAATTTCTGCCAGCTTTTCGTCAGGGAAACCAGGGAAAGCTGACGTGGAAGCCATTCATAAAACCAACGCAGACGGAAAGGGGAATTGAGTTTTGGTCGGGTCACCCGAAGACCCAGCTGCTGGCGATTATGAAAGGAGAAATGTTAAGAATCAAAGGGCGAGTGATGCAAGTACGTGAAGGGACACAGTGGTTTGACAAGGCAAAGGAAAAGTTCCTCCGGTTGGGATATCCAGCTAAAGCCATAAACGAAGCCATCCGAAGAGCCAAAGCCTGGAGGTACCCCCTGGTTAAGAGAGAAGACAAGAAAAGGAAAGCAGACCAGCCCCCGGCAGAAGTTTTGACTTATCTACCAGGATGTGGGGAGAGGATAAGAAGAGCTCTTTAAAAAGCTGGGATAGGGTGCTACTTAAGAACCCCACTAATATTCACAAGATGCTCGGCAGGAAGATTATGGAAGAGAGGAATACAGCAAGAGAAGGAGAAGAGGCTGAGGGAGGAGGAAGAAGTTCACCAACGGAAGAGCCAAATACACCCAGCCAAATGGTACCTCAAAGAGGAAATTAAGGCAGGTGCAGAAAGAATCCACTATCGGAACTCACGGGTATCTGATGAGGGCTATGACTAGGACGGAAAAAGCCAGCACGAAACAGCGGGAGGGACGAGGAAAGCTGGATGAAGGATCTAAGAAAGCATACAAGCAAGGGAAAGAATTGAAAGAAGATGAAGATAGTGCAAGAGATGCGGCTAAGATGGTGAATAAAGTGGCATCCAGTGTAGGAGGTGTGTATTGGATACCCTGCAAAGATTGTCCACAAGGTTACATAGGCGAGACAAAAAGGTAAATTTTTCCGACTCAAAAAACATGCACAAGCTACCATTGACGGAGACAAGAAGAGCGCTGTAGCCTTGCACTGTGAAAAGAGTAAACACCAAGCAGACTGGGATAACACCAAGGAGATGCTGAAGTCGGACACGAGCATGGGAGCACACCTCCGTGCGTTGGAGGCTATTGCCATTCAATACTGCCAGGATAGGAAGATCCCACTTATGAACGTGCAAAAATTAGCATATCAGCAGATAGGTAGAATAGTGAAAGCAGAACTGAATCAAAAACTGACGAAAAGCTGGCAAAAAAATCTTACCTTCATTCAGGAACAGCTCCAGTGTTGATGAGGAGCCAACTCAATACAATACTGACCGAGATTGAATACTGACCGAGATTGAATACTGACCGAGTTCCAAGGCTCACCGGGAAAGGGGAGGGAAATTTGAATGTAGTGGACTTGGGAAACGTTGGTGGTGGTTGTTGTGCAAGCCTCATGACTCTTGCCTGAAGAAGACTATCAGTAGAGATAATCGAAAGTTTGCAAGTTTGAATTGTGGAACTTGGACGATTTTTGGTTTTGCGTAAGTGACAGTCTTTAATATGAACTTCGACCAAAGTAAAATTGCCGAATTAACGGTATTTTCGATGACATATACGGCCGAATGCTCTGCCAAATACCAGTAAATTTAACATGATATTGATTAAAATATGTGACCATACTAATGATAAAACATGACGAAACTGAGGTGAAAGTATGCAATACACATTTTAGCCTTATGAAAAACTTACCCTCTCCGTCATAAAATATAGTTTCGTTAAGGCCATAATTTTTCTTTGTTTTAGGAATGTTAGAAGACTATTCCTCACAACAAAAACTAAATGCTTAGCTAAATGTTCTAATATTAACAAAATTCCATAAATTTATGCTAAAAAATTTTTCAGCCAAATACCAACAAATTTTAACACTTCGGCCAAAATCGGTATTCAACTGAATACTAAATACTTTAATTTTTGGCTGAATAGGCTGAATACCGAATATTCAGTCTATCCCTAGTAGCTTGTGTAACTTAAAACCTATTTTGATGTTACCACGCATAAGGAAAACAAATGTTACACACGCTGTAATAATGACGAGCTGGGGAAGAAAATAACTGCAGAAAATCTTTAATGAAAGTTTGTTTCTCTTTCCTTATAGGCGAGTAAAAAAGCCGGTGGCGTACAATACTTCACGATCTGGATCACTGGACCGTGGTGGCCAAGGTACTTGGCTTCAGCCTGGCCAACCGCTAGCAACGGACCCATCCATGCCCATGCTGCCACCCCCCAACACAACCACCCAGTTGGAGGAGGCTCGCAGGCGTTTGGAGGACGATACTAAGGCTAAACTCAGTCGGAGCAAGTAAGTTTATATACAATAGTTGCCAAAAAATATGGTCTGGATATGTAGAAAGTAATCGTTGTAGAGCCTATGTGGATTACACTGACATAGAATCCTAATGCCCTCTTTTTTTTTTTTTGTCTTGAGCAATAAAACACAAATCGAGGCTTGAAAATGGCCTCGAATTTTCTTACTGTACCATAGTTGATGAAATTCAGTTCACTGTAATCGTAATTCTATGCCTAAAATAAAATAAATAAAAATAGTTTGTCAGCCGAATGTGTGAATAAAGCTTCTCCTGGATTGGATTAAAGACTCAATATTGTGCCTCAAAACTTCTGCACTGGGTAGCTTCTGCTACCTTGTTTATCGTTCAAAATTTAATTATTGGTTTAACTCGCACAACTTGGGTTTGCACGTCGGCGAATTTTCAATCCTTTCCTCGGATCTTCTTCAGGCCTTTTAAAGTTATGTACACTATTTACACATATTTCATGAAGATTTAGGAGCACTACATCCCGCCTTCTTCCTTGCTTGTTGTGGTTGGTGGTGGCCGTTCTGCGAGTTTGAATTTAATTGTTAGGGATCGACCGAGTCTGGATATATCCGGATCCGGCGCCGGATAATGCGGTATCCGGCAAGATCCGGATCCGGCCATTATATTGAGCCGGATACTGGTTGCAACACAACCAAAACTTGTCGCCGTAAACAGGTTGCATGCCTCGATAAAATAAATCGACGTAAGATAATTAAGCGATCTAAGGGTATAAAAAATTGCAGATGTAATAATTACAGTGTAAATTAGTGCACAAAAATATACTTGGGATAATCGTATTAGGTTTTCGTAACTAAAAAAAAAAGTTGAAGTTCGACTACGTAAATGCGCTTACGAAAATATTCATCTTCCGTTGCAGTACATGGGATACCTTGAAACGATGGTCCTCTGGTTATTCCTCCATTACAGCGTTGTTTACGGTTTCCGAAATACTTTTCTTAAAGTTTTTATTACCGTAGAAGTAGTTTAAAGTTGTTTTATTCCTAATTTATATTCGCTATCGGTGATAGCGATCAGTTTACGGCCGTCATCGCGCGCCCACTCCCTGCCGGCTGTCCGCCAATTGACGAGCACGTGCTAGCTTCAATGGCTGTGACCTTGACTCGCTTCGCGTGACGTCACTTGCGACTGGCCCCCGTCGCGATCGTGATCACGTGCTATACACGTGCCAATCGGGGAATCCCTGCTTTCCAACGCGACCAAGATGGCGGCCGTTTTTGCGTTGTTGAGTTACGACAGCTTGAACCAAGGTCTAGTTTTAGCAAACAAAAGCAATTTCACGTCAATTTTGACGATACGGCCAACAAAAACATCAATTAAGGTAATTAAAAGATGATATTAAATTAAATGAATCCAAAATAGGCGTGCCAAAGTACCTAATTCGGTCGGAATTACGCTGCACCTCCATTGTATGCAATTGCGATTTTGCTTTGCAGACGGCGCTTTGAATCGAGAGTGCGTCGGGAGTTTAGAAACGGTTTTGAAGTGACAATAAATCGTGGTTTGGACGCCAAGGGGTTAAATGCGAAAAGTAAGACGGTTTAATGACGACATCAAAAACTAGCAAGAAATAATAGCATGATAAACCAAAGATGATTTCGATGTTGCAAGAGTCGAGACAGTTCATAAAATGAAAAAAATACAGCTTTTTTTAATGTTGATTTCGTTCCTTTTTTTTTTGCTTTCGGTCTTTGTTATACTGTACGCAATACGAAACGGTACGAAAGCAATTTATAGCAGTAAATAACAGACCTGTTGTGATTTTGATTTAGTTTTAATGCAACCAAAATTCAATAATTTTAATCTAAAATAAATAAGTGGACTACATACTGGTTTCACAAATATTGCAAAATTTTGCTAATTATTTTTCGGAATGAAGCAGTAGGCTAACGATGAGAAATCCTTCAACTAGAAAAATGTTTTCTGACTGATTAACCTAATGAGTGCTTTGACTGTTTCAAAAAAAATTTGCAGAATTTAGCAACATTGCAAAAACAGTTCTGTAGCCTACATGTAATTATACTATTCTGGTACTCAAAATAGCGTAAGACTTCTACGTGTTTAATGTAAGAAAATAATGTGAAACAAAGCGAAAATCAACACCATAGCTGCAACTTATAAGGGGGAAAAAATAAAACGCCTTTATTTCGTTTTTGTGTGTGAATTACCCGGTATCCGGATCCGGCACCTAGATCCGGAACCGACCCGGCACTGACATCAAATTATCCGGAACCGACACGGATCCGGCAAAACGGTATCCGGTCGATCCCTATTAATTGTTTTATGGCCCCTGTTGGGATTGGGCCGGCTTGGGTTTGTTTAGTGTTGGGATGGGTTTACGTTGTAGGTGGTCGGAACGAGTGTTTATATCTCGTTAATTGCTTCCTGTCTTCATT
>JAHWFP010084816.1:74455-88975 GCA_023313725.1 Lithobius niger
GGCTACTTTGTGGTGCCCTAGCCATATCTCAAAGTAGGTCCACCAGGGAAGCCCCTCTGGGGCCACTACCTGCCCTACCTCATAAATGGGTTGATTCCTTCGAGAACATACCAACTACACAGTTTCATTCAGCTACGACGATTGTAGCTAAAGTTATTGGGGTGACCCTTGACTTTTGGGACACCCTGTATAAATCAGTGGTGCGTGCTCCACCGCAAGGTGTGAATTTCAATACATAGTTTGCGTATTTGCTGATGAAAGTGATCAATTCTTACCACCGAAAATTTTAAGAACTGAATGTTGTTCTTCGTAGGTGGTTGTGTCTGAATTTTTCCTGTGGTTTGAAAATTTTTATCAATAAAGAACTACCGAATCCATCAGCTGTTGAAAAAAGCAATACGAACCAAAACACAAAATCAACGTTTTTGCCACACCATATAAAACTACACTGAAATTTCATTTAACACTGTCTTACTGCTAAAATGTAGATATGTTTTATTTAATTGCCTCTCCTTGTAATCTTATTTACTCGGAAGTGGTTTTTACATTACCTTTACCTGTACTTGACTGTAGAGTTCTACATACAGACCATTTTTTTGGCACCCTATGTTATTCATTGTAACGAGAGCGTACTTATTCGTCAAGAAGGTTGGCTTGCTTCTTATTCATGCTCTAGTATTTTTTTTTAATCTAGCATTTCTATCGATTTAATGGGTTTGTTGGCTAAATAAATCCAAGCGAATTGTTTCCTTGTTTAACTATTATTTCTGTCATTCTAGGCCTAGTCCATGCGGAAAGGACAAAGCAGTGTACGTTGACGTGCAGAAATCACGGTCGTCTCTCAGCAAAGGATCCTACTTGTGTGAGATCCAGGAAGAAATGCCTGGTACAATGTAAGTATCGTGCATCGTTATGTTTTCAATATAGACCTTTATAATAAAAAGTTATGCAAAAAATGAATTTTGGTTGCTTTAATTTCCAAAAGCATATCATGGTGTATGTAACATAACTTTAACTAAATATTAACCTTAGCCAATTGATACCTGTTGATCAACCCTCTCGAATGTCATTCCAGTTGCAGTCGCCACTGGGCCAGTAGACCTCATAAAGTACTCGCCATTTCACAATTTCTACTCGCCACATGCCAAATACTCTTGCACGATGCTTGGTTTCTCTAATTTATGCATTTACAGAGATGTAAATTTTCTTTTACCCCAATACTATTGAAGAAAAGGCTGTTGTCTAGCCCTTAGAAATCTGAGCAGAACGCCACAAACCGTTCTTCTCTAGCTTATACGGTTCCCAAGATATCCTAATTTGAGCATAATTTTCTATTGCTAGTCGCCATTTTGGCGAGTAGGGCTAAATTCCAAGTCGCCAACTGAGGATTGTCATTCGCCAAATGGCGAGTGGCGACCGACATTGGAGAGGGTTGCTGTCGATTGATAGCTGTTCTGTTTCTGGTGCCAAAAACGTAAAATTGGATTGGCGTGAAACATTTTCGTCTGATACTATATAACCCTTTTTTGTGGT
Organism: Lithobius niger; assembly: GCA_023313725.1. Classification (NCBI taxonomy): domain Eukaryota; kingdom Metazoa; phylum Arthropoda; class Chilopoda; order Lithobiomorpha; family Lithobiidae; genus Lithobius; species Lithobius niger. Next base: position 75,989 of record JAHWFP010084816.1, read on the forward strand.
TTTATAACACTGGTACAATATTTAAATTTAAAATGGTACGTTTGAACGTCAAAATATGTCAGTACTTAGTGGTATCATCGTCATATTTATGTTAAAACCCACTGATTGCTTTTTGAAAAAAATATGTTGCAAAAATGTACAGTTTATAGCACATTAAAGACAGTACTGTAACGTAATTAATTAGTTTTCAGAAAATGGTAGTCTTGAAAATTGTGTAGGTTAAATAGTAAATACTAAGGCTGTACCGATACCGAGCTGCCGAGCCGATTTTCGGCGAGCAGAGCATGATCGGTAATGCTCGGTGTACCGAGCAATTACGTCCATTTAACCGAGCCGAGCAACGCAGCTCGCGTCTAGTCTTGGCGCGCGATCCTGGGACCTTGAACGTGAGGTTCATTTTGGCAGATTCCAGTCGATGATTACGATCTATGCACGGTTCCTGCTGCAGGAAGGTTGAAGGACTACCACAGAATTCAGTACTGGAACTAAATTTGCAGGTGGTTCGTGCAGATTAACTACTTTTTTTTATGCTTTTTCGGACATTCGCTTTCATATTACGCTTGGTAAACGCAGCAGTGCGTTACAGCGGAAGGGTCTTTTTTAGGCATAACGGGCACATGGTTGCTGGTTTAGCACCACTCGCAGTATTGTTAAACCCTTACGCTCGTCTCTGAAACCTGAAAAAAGTTAAGAAACTTAACCTTCATCAAGAAAAACCTCTGTTTTAGTGACACTGTGACAACATCACTCATTTTAATGTTTTGAATGGTCAATTGTTAAAACTTTTATCAGCTTGCAAGTTGTTGTAGATTTTTATGTCCGAGCGCATGGCTGAGGGCCAAGGCTCGTGGAATAAAACCAACCAGCTTAAAAGTAACTTACCTCATAATAAAAATTACTTGTTTTGCTACGATAATGGTTGCTAATGCAGGCCACACCAGATATGTTGATACGTCATCAATTACGGTGTGCGAAACTATGGTTGCCGCTAAGCCAGGCTGTTTTAGTGAAAAGAATTGTTCTTTCTAGAAGCCTGCTTGGCATTTAGTGAGCGCTGTTTGCAGGACGCTGCCGGTGTGAAAAATGTGAAAATTTGCCAGTAGTAAAATAAAAGGAAAATTGTAAAAATCACGAGTGTTGGTGCGGAAAATAAGGCAAAACGCACTATCGAAGTAAAAAAAAACAATCCGTCTTCATTTTGGGCCCGGAATTACGTAGGCATGTCTGTTGTTAGCGCATGAAAAAAAATTGATTGTTTTTTTGCCGGAAATGACTTGAATTCGCTTTCACTCTCTTTAGTGAAATTACAGAGAAATGTCAATGGTTATTGGAAAAGAAAAAAAATATTATTACAGAATTGTGAAACTGGTGTGTATATGAAAACGAAGAAATATGATAGAAAAATGAAAAGCAGGTATAAGAAAAATTTGAACAAAATGAAAAGCGGGTATGTGAAAAATGCGGAAAAAATTAAAAGTTGGAATGTGAGGAAATGTGAAAAAAGCTGGTCCTCCCGGCAGCACCCCTGTGATTAATAAAGGTGCTCGTTCTGCTCGGCGGCACTGATCGGCTCGGTTATGCTCGGTACAGCCTTAGTAAATACATTCACTGAGAGTTAAAACATACCCTTCAATAACACCTTTTTTTGTTTTCCAGGAAGAAAAGCCATAAATACAGTGCATCGCTTCCATCTTCATCAAATGCTCCACCAGCCTCAGTTACCTCGGACAACGAAAGCACTGTCGTAGGTTATTATTTCTGCGGCGACTCGGTGCCATACAAGACTACCCTACCTGGTACAAATGTCACCTTACGCCAATTCAAGACGCTTATCAATCCAAAGAAGGGAAATTTCAGGTATGCTTTTTTTTTTTAATTACGCAAATTTTGCACTGTGTTTGTGTTTGTGTGCTGAAAAGCTGGATCAATGTTTCGGGACTCGAGTAGGCGTTAAAATGTTAAGGAGAAAATGAACTACCGACATCACTTATCCATTAAAATAAACTTGTTGGTCCCGACGCAAAACCCTTTTTCCTTAAACTGGGGTTCCCCCTCCGACGTAGCACAGAAAGAAAAAAACTACTTTCGTATTTAAATAGTATTTTTTCCTCTTTCTACAGTCTGTTACGGCATATAGCCCCCTCCACTAACCACAAAAAGAAACAACTGTAATTCAGCTATTACCCATACGTGTCCCATGCAGTTAATTTGGCAAATCACGGAAAAGTCTGTGATTATGTGATCATTCACGTACGTGAGCTTGGTTCAGTCTAGCAAAGACGAAATGGCTTTATTCTCATTCATTCACAAATGTAGGTTATAAGATCGACCTTCCTCCAAAATCTAATATAATTTGCAGTTAATGCTCATTGCTAACCACACAGACCTTCGTACTCACAGGCCTTATGTATGACCACACGCTGCAAAGGCCATAGTTACCATAAAAGAGCGACCGCTCATTTTCCGTGCAGGAGTGAGTGATCCACACGCCCCGACGCAAACTTCTGGAAAACGGTGGTGAAAACAGCAGTTCGCCATTGCAAATCTTGTTGGATGTTACGAAGGTTTTATGTGGTTAGACATTAGTTTTAACTGTGAATTATGTTGGCTTTTGTAGAGGGGTGATCTAATGAACTAAATTTGGGAATAAATAAGGCTAAAGACGTTGCTTTTCCCTTGACTGAATCCAGATAATGTACTAGAGATTGCGTAGGCCTAATCGTTGACTTTTCCGTGATGGTGTAAACCATGCTCCCATGAAGCTCCTTGGATATGGTTGATTTTGTTAAATGTATGAAGCTCTTTATCTTTGAATTTATCTGTACTTTCACGGAATTGTCAGCAAGAAGATTGCGAATAGTGAGGAGAAAAGTGGTACGGTTTTCAAATTTTCTCTTAAAGCTGATCGGTTTTTTTTTTTTTCTTCTCTAGGTTCTTCTTTAAGAAAGCTAGCGATGAATTTGGAACGGGCGTAGTTAAAGAAGAGATTTCTGATGACAACGAAGTTTTACCGCTTTGGGACGGCAAAATTTTTGCAGTCGTTGAAACTGTCGACTGAACGAAACGAATCAAAAATATGAACTTAAAACATGTCAAGTGTGCAACATTGTCTTGAACCACTAACTAAAAGTGCGTTCTATATGACAAAGTGAACAAACCCTGCTCTTGTCTTGGACAGACAAGTGCGTGGATTATGAAGCAAGATGAACTGAGGCGTTACATTAGTACAAGACAAATGTTTGGTACGACGAGGACTTGGCCCTGCAGCACAACGTGTTGTGGGATTATCAAGTCAACGGCAGCTCTCGACACATCAACATTAGTGTTTTTTCTTTTTTTTTTGGTTGCATCTCCCTTCATAATGTGGCATTAACATATTGTATGGCGATAAAATAATGGCAATACTCTAACGCGTGTGTGAAACAAATTTATAGTACCTGACTTTTTTAAATTGGTGCCGTCATACTGTTGCGTTGTAATACGTTCATGCATCAAAAGGAGAAAATATTACTGTATCAAAGTACAACGAAGCTTACTGGTTTCTTCAGTTTAGATTTTTTTAAACGAAGAATATATTGTTATAGGAATCCTGTAATAGTAACCCGTGGACATGGGGGATAAATTTGTTCAATCTTCATTACTACCTTCGAAAATCATCTGAAGTGAGTAAAGTTTATTATCCACTAATAACTTTTCAAAGAGGCTACTGTAAGTGAAGTGTAGTTAGTTACCTTATCGTACGACAGTTTAAAACTATTGATTTCCACAAAACCAGTGCCGGACTTTTAGGTTTACATATTGTGTGATACGGTGGAAATCGGTTACACATGTAAGGCTAAGTTTCGTACAAATGTGTGAAAGATTTTGCATCTGCTGTTCAAGCGAACAAATCTTACACCAACCAAACACACATCTTGCATGATTTACGGGTCTTGAACAAACAGTCAATAATATATGTATGACTACAATTGTGGGTCAACTACATTTGTACCATGAAAGTGTTTAAGTGGTTTACATTAGCCAGTTTTAAGTGTTTTTTTTTACTTAATTTTTAAAATTTTGAGTAGTTATGTTTAAAGAAATACGTTTCGAGGTTGGGGCCTATCAAATAGGCTAGGTGTTGGGTAAAGCTGCTCGCACAGAACCGACCTTTTCAGTTTGAGAGCCATGGAGCATTCTGTTTTATAAATATTTGCTATTGTTCCCAATTTGGGTTCCAATTTTTTGTTTTTTCGTTTCACGAACTTTCCAAGGGTCCAATCCCAACACAAAATGGAAAAACGATGTTGGAAGGAAATAGGTTATAGAGTTAATACTGACCCTGTTGTTTATGCGACTTTGACTTTACTGTTTTCTTGGTAATAACTTGAATTGTAAATTATTACCTGTTGGGGCATGGACATTAGAAAACTTAAGTTCCAAACGTTGGAACAGGTCAGAAAATCCAGACAAAAATTTGCAACAATTTCGACAAATTACCTACTGAGGAACAAGTCTCTTTTAACTCTTCCGACATGCTATTCGTGCTAGCTGGAACTAGGGAGAGGACTAGCAGCGCCACCACACTTATTAACACGAATCTAGCCACAAAGCGAACCAAAAATGGCTACTGAATTTTGTTGACCACACATGATTGGCGGTTTAGCTTTACGGCGGTATGGAAGACACTTGTCCTCGCAGGGTAGTTTGTCAAAGGTGTACGTAGGTACGTTAGCAAAGTGTAGAAGTATGATTGTATTTAAATGTTTAACTTTAAAGGGACATGCCTTCGAAGCTAGATACACATCAGTTTTTCTCGATAATCCAAGCGTAGAGTCACACGGGTGCATAAAATTCTTACCGGACAAAATTTTCCTACAGATTTTTCAAATTTCCGCAGCCTTTCACCACGTAGACAAGCCATTTTTTTAGTGAATTTCCACAGTTCTCTGAAATTTCCCGCGAACCTTGTTCTAGCGTTCTGGCATATTCTGCACACCCGGAGTCACAGGACTTTATTAAGTCCTTTGCTATAAATCCATTGTGATACGTGGCGGCTACAATATTCTGCCGAATCCTGGGCCTATTTTAACGTGTGTTATGCCTAATTCTGATTTTGGCACTTAAGTCGTTGAAACTTGGTTTGTGCCTTTCTCACCGTTTCGTTCAAGCAGAAGGGCGTTTACTGCAAGACCGACAGAAAAAAGTGCGCACCTCGAGCGAGGCAAGGTGGTTTAATTCCAAAAGGCCTTGGTCGTCTTTATCGTAATGCCAACCCACTGAACGCATTGACAACTTTTTGTGGGGATTATAAAACAAGACGGAATGTCGCTTTAAATTGTAACTGAATCTCTTTAGATGACACTGCTTATAAAACCATATTGGTGTGTGTCGCTTGTTACGAGTTCCATTGTCTTTAAACTATAGCTTGAGACAGTTTTGAAAGTCGAAATAGTAGTAATCATCAGTTACCGGTGTTTCTCTTTATTGTAGATTACCTGCCACCCCACAAAAGAAACGTGCGCTCGTGTTCATGCCAGTTGTGGCTTGTAAAAAATTCTAGGTATTTTAGCAAAATTAGCCCTATATCCCCAGGTAACCTTAGTTGTTGAAAAGGATATTAAAAATTTTGACTACGTACGTACTTTTTTCAATTGGCCGTCCTCTGTTCCTTAAATTACCTATTTTCTCCTGGTGGTATGAATACGTGGAATAGAAATGTTAAGCTCACATATTTTTGTTTTTAAAGTATTTTTCTTGTTGGTGTAATTTATTTCCTTCTGTGTTCAGTTTGGTTTTACTGAAAATGTCTGGCGCCTTAGGGTTTGAAGATGCTGTGCGACAGTTGTACTAAAAGCCTTTTACCCAGCACGATTGAAGTGTATGCCTTTGTTTTAAGTTGTAAAGCTGCAAGTTCTTTACGACTTTAAAATCGAAGGAGTCGAGTGTTACTAAAAATACATAGCTTTAGAAGCTCTCTAACTTGGCATCGTGATTAAAGGACTTCATTACGACGCACGATAAATAAGTTAAACATGATCGGTAGGATGTCTGTTATTGCTAACCAAATGTTTGCCATTGTCTTGCCACATCATGGGGAGAAACCTAGGCTGAGTGACGGGGATATTTATTATTTCATGTAGTAATCTGTACATTGATGGGAGGTAACGTTAACCATACAAGTGCCATGTTTTTTGTTCATCAATTTCATCCAGTTCACCATTTTTTTTTTATTATTATTATTATTTTTTTTAATGTAGCCTACCCTTTTGGTGTCTTGGTTTTAGTCCATGAGCTCTATTGTGACCAGCATTATTTTATCTTTGATTTTTTGTTGTAGTTTATGTATTGCAGTAAAATCTCCTACATAGCATTTTTCTGTCTTTCCATACACATAGACAGTTTGGTCACTAGGCAACGGTGTTACTAGGATGGCTGAGAGAGTGAGAAGGAGAATTGTTGCCATATTACTAGCCCTGCCAGCCACCCTTACTGACTAGTCACTAACTTACCACTCGCTCCACAACAAACCAAATTTCAGACCAAATAGTTATTTATGCGATCAGTTCACCAATTCTCCATTCTGAACACGGGTCTACGTTTAAATTGTCTTCAAAAAAGAACCCCAATATTTTCTCTAATAAAACTTAAGAAAAATCTGTCCATGCCTGAGATTATGTTAAGTTAATAATTTTACAATGCCCTCTCCCCAATCCCTCAGTAAAAGACGTGGTCAACATTTTTTCGAATGAAAAACGTTGCTTAAAAAAAGTGCTTTGTTGGAGAATTTGCCACAACAGAAATTTCATTTAGAGCTATAAATGCTGAAAATTAAAAGCTCTTATGCAGAAATTCTTTATTAAACGCCATAATAAAATTGTTCCGAGGCACGACTAAAGCCATCAGCACCAGTGGGGATCAACGATGTTTAAATCTTGTCGTCCGGAATATGTGTTCAACATTTATGTTTTGTTTTTCCTTCCCATTTACGCTACATTTTAACATTTTCTTTTGTTCCACATTTCGCCATTTCAAGTTTCCTGTTTGTTGGAGGCGGCGATTTTGTACATATTTGCTCCGTTTGTTTTATTTTTGGTGGAATAGATTTTTTTTCACTACTTTAAATAATATTGTTATTAATATTATTTTTTCTAGTTAAAGTGGATGTTGAAACTAAAAGCTGCTGGTGAACTTTTTTTTTAAATAAGGAAAGTGTACATTTCATAATTGCGTTATCAAATAGTTTACAAAGAGCGTTTTACAGAACCGGTGTCGTTGTTTACGTTGCATTTACAAAAAAAATTGTTGTCGATGTCTTTTTAAGTTGTACATTTGTAATGACAAGCGTAGATAGATATATGTCGGATATGAGGATTAAAAAAAAAAATTCGTATTACTTTAATAACAAAGAAGAAACACAGTAAACCAAATTCTTAGTAATTGCCACACTGTAAACAACTACAAAGCATGAAGCGATTACGCAATCTTCACTTTTGGTAGGCCACATTTCGAAGCAACATGCTTTGGACTAAATTTATTTACTTCTTTTATTGTTAGCCTGTACAGAACAAAATATTTTTTGACAGGGAGCCTATAATATTTAAGCAAAAATTGAGTCGTAATGACAAGGGCAAGTCATTTGTATATAGTGTGTTTATTACACGGTTAAGTAATTTTTAGCTAGCCTAACTAATTATTACAGATTCGATTAAAATAAAATGTTGGTTCCTTAGTCTTCATTACGATAGGGCTGTAACTTATTCTTGGATAGGATCAATTTTTTTGTGTTCATTTGTATAGAGGTGTGTTAGAACCTTGATCATCTAAATATCACAGGTATCTGAACGCACGCCCCTTCTGGAGGTAATTTCTCAATAATTGAGACAAGAACAAGATTGAGTATTAAACATGGTCTCCCAACATGTGAATTGCATTATCTGAAAACCCCTTAGTTTTGGCAATTTAGTACTGTACTACTGTATATTCCCATTGATGACGTTCTAACTACCTAATACTATTTGGAAGATCATTTATTCTTGTCATTACATGTGTGTTTTACCAGCAGAACTCTTGTTGTCCCGGTCGATGACGTTTTATGCAGTCCGTGTTCAAGCGAATTCGGGAGGATATAATTGGTGCCATGCGAAGTGAGCTAACTGCCGTTGTTTTGTGAGGATGGACAGTTTTGTGTTGTAATAAAAGAGTATGATGCGGTCTAGAAATTGTGGTGAATCTCTATTGTGATTGTTTTTATTAGGCCATGAACAAAAAATGATTTGGTTCTCGGGTATGTGTGGGTCTATCCTTTTTATTCCTGCTATCGTTATTGGATAGTAATTTTTTTTTGGTGATCCTATAATTTGGTTCAACTTTTAATCGCTTTTCTAGAGCTTTTGAATGCTGCTAATCTTGAGTCATTTCAAAACCAGTAGAACCTCGATTATCCGAACTTCAATTATCCAAACACCCTGATTATCCGAAATCCTATTCTGAGAAAATATTCAGAAATTTGCCTTTAATTTAGAGAAAGAACAAGCATAGACTTTGCTTTATTTACTGATTTACTGTTCCTGGAGTCATTTCATGCAAAATTTGCTTTTCAGTAAGTATACCGTAAATCGTGGATTAAACGCCCATGGGCTTATGCAGTTAATTAGGCAAAAATAGGGGGGTGGGCTTTAAATCGAGCATTATCAATTTTCTAACCTTTCTGGACACCTATTACAGAAAATTCGAAGCTTTTGAACGATCTCTGAACGACTAATTTTTACATCCTTTTAATTGCTGTGGAGAAGGGAGGAGGCTTAGGTGAGAGATGTCCAGGCCTTGTGCAGGTCCTAGGAGCTAAAGGAAGAGTCCACTATTACTACAGGGAGGGAGAAAGGACCAGTAAGCATAGCAAGCAGTACTATCTTCATTCACATCATATAACTTTTAGGTAATTTTTTCGTACAAAAACGACAATTTGAGGGGTGGGCTTTAACTCCACTATTTCATGATTTTGACTTTACAGCATTTTATGGGGGTGGGCTTTTATTACACGACTTACGGTAGTTCACAAACACTAAAACTGAGTAAAGAAAAAAGTTTTCCTCTGTTATTTTGCATGTAAATTGGATTATCCAACACCAAACACCCTTTGGTCCCAATTAGTTCGGATAGTTGAGGTTCTACTGTAGTTCTGGAGTTATTCAGCAAAAATCGAAAATCGGTTCCAAACAGAAATGTTAAAAGTACAAAGCTCACATAGGAAGCTAACTCGGATGGTGGCATATATGATATGCATTCATTTGCAAGTTGCAACTTTAATGTTTTAGATTTTAATATTTATTTTCAATTAAAAATGGTAACTTGAGGAATAATAACTAAAAAGTCGGAGGTTGTAACATTTGGAAGTGAAAATGCCCGTGAACCAAACGTTTCATTTTATTTTTGTGCCCTTGTGTCTTACTTTTAAATAGGCGCAGGAGAACCTTCCCTGAATCCCTGGTTAAACATCTTGCTGCAAAAATTGTTACTGTCCTACTTGAAGGAAGTCAGCCATGGTTGTAGACAGCAGTTGAAGATTCTTTGGGGGGGGGGGGGGACATTAAAATTTGGCCTTTTATTGAATGAGGCTGAACTTCTGTGTGCTAGCGTAGCAGTGGTGGAAGGGGTGCTGGAAGAAAATCTTTTAAAAAATGGGTACCGAAGGTGAAAAACTGAAATCTTTTACTCCATTTAGAGATTGACCGAATCTTACTAATTCCAAATTCGGATCCTAACCAAATCACAAAGCCTTTGTTTCAACACTTTGTATTTTATACAGACTGAATTTTCTCTCTGCCTGAAAGAATGAGGAACTTTAAAGCTTGAGTAAACATTTTTCCTAGGGATGTGCGATACTCGAAAAATTCGAGCAGAGTATGCGACGTATACTCGAACTCAGCTCGTCACTTGCACCCATACTCGAAAAACTCAAACCCGGTAAAAATGCGCTAATTCGCCAATTTTTTACTGAGTTTGATGTTCAAATATACCAAATTCATCATCTCGACGAGAGCTTTCCAGTGGTGTAAGTTAAAAGCCACTAGCTCAAACCATTTTAAAGTTATATACTAAAAACTGGAAAACTAGTTGTAGATGTTGACCATCACAGTCTTTTAAGCAGCATTTTAGTTATTACACTAACAAATAAAGACACTTGCAAAATAAGAACGTTAACCAAATACTCGAACTCCGTTTGATACTCAATTCTTCAGTTGCAAACTCGGCTCAGCTCGACTCAAATTATTCTACTCGTACACCCCTAATTTTTCCATCTAGTTTATTGGTTTTTCCCTTATTAACTTCCGAATAGTATTTGCTATCCATTTGAAATTAGCTCCATTGGAAAGCAGGTGTATTGGAATGTCCAAATCGACCAAATATTAGCAAAGTTACTGAAAAATAGCTCAACATTAAAAACTGCCGAATCCGAATCGTAAACATCCGGCTTCATATACGGTTTCGGATTGGGCGATCCCTAAATCTCGAACGATTAAAGGTATTAAAAATACTTCCACGTTTTAAAGGACAAAACTTCACTTTCTTCAAATTACTGACCTTGAAATTCCTTTAATTTAATACTCAATGCCCAATAATCAGGAAACAGGTGCTAAACCAAGCTCCCCACCATTGTTGGGATCCAAACAATGCTCTGCATAACTTTTCGTATATGGCACAACACTGGTTGATCATGTTCTTAATACTAAGAAAATATTAGGATTACAGGCCTTAAACAAGGCTATGCAAAGTTACAAAAAAAAAAAAAACTTAGTTCTCTGGCACACCAAGTTGAAAATTAACGAGTGATGAGGTCTTTTTTTTTTTTTTTATAATTATTACACATTTGGAGGTAGATGTGGCCTGAAGTAAAAAAAAAAAAACCCAACAAAATGGCTGATTTTTGTTCGATAGCCTAACCAAAAATATAGCATTAATTTTAGCATTACAGTACACCTCGTCTGACCTGGCGGGACCACCTGACAAGTCCCCCCAGGGTTACGAGCTGTTATCCCCAGGGTAACAGATCCTGTGAACTTAAGGATTGGTACAGTTTTGAATAAGCTGCAAAAGCGTGGCAGAGGCACACAAAAAAAAAACCCACAAGGTTGGAAACGACAGTTGAAAGAGACGACAGTGGTACGCGACAAAACATATCCGTCGAACTTTCAAAGACAATAAATCGAAGTGTAGGACTTATAATGCAGAGGTTTCTTCATTCTTTGGTAAACTAATATATTAATAACGTATTCTGATATATTTAAACCAAAAAGGAAAGGGTTGGGAGGTTCAGAATAGGGGCTAAGTTGTTCTCCATTGAGCCAAGGATGGCAGGAGAATGTGCAGTGCCTTTTGATCCATAATAAAGATGCAGTAGGCTGTCATAGCTCAGTGGAGGTATCCAGGCAAACGGTAGAACTGGTGACAGCATGTCGTGGAGGACGTCAGAGGCGAAAGGGACGAACGAGACACCATAGGCATGACGAAACAGGAGCACCACCAGACTCTGGTATCGTGAGGTACTGTAGTTCGAAAGGACAGATGTAGGTCGGAGCAGGGTAACCCAACAGCAGAGCTGAAGATCGAAGTGTGTTTTGCGAAAGTCTTGAGGCATGAGGTAAACGAAGAGGTTTTTTGTTTTGTTTGGGTAAGATGCTTTGACCCGATACTAGAAATCTGCCATAAACTGCCATACTGAGTATAGCCGGAGACAAGTTGATCTATAGCTGAAGGAGCACTGGCTAATGCGATTGTGCTACAAGTACCAGCTGGAGACGACAGGGGAGTGGAAGAACTCCCAACACCCAGCAGGATGAGCGCAACATTTCGTAATGGCTGAAAGCCGCAAACTGTGGTCGAAGAAGATGGATGCCGGGGAAGAGAAGGAATGATAGACGGCATGATGACGACAAAAGTGTTGAAGTCGAAGGAGCTAATCCGATAGCTGCGGAAGACGTGGACCTCCAGGGATGCAAGTGCAGGAAACGACATGGTGAACCAGTACTGTCGCAGGCAAAAGAAGTGGAAGACGGTGCAAATTCTGGAGAATCCTGGGTGACGAAGGAAGAAGACCGAGAGCTGTCGCAACTAGCGACACGAGGCTGAGGTTGAAGAGAAACTGTTGCGGTGGTCGGCGAAGGCTGAGCAACAGTCCAAGTGCAATGGAGTGATGCAGGAGCCGCAGGGCGGAAGGAGGTGGTCAAGCGACGACTTGCTGTTGATGCTGAAAGGCAAGAAATCGAAGTCTAGAAAAACAGATCGCTATCGCTGAGGAAAACTTAACCCAAGCCAGGGTGTTGGGTTGGAATCTGTGAGGAGCTTAACGAAAGCAGGTACAGCTGAAGGTTGACTAGTGCAGGACCTGAAGTTCCGATCGTATGCTCGTGGCTTGGCTGCTGAGAGGGCAGAATCGGAGAGGAGTTCCGAAGCTGTGCAGAATCTTGAGAGCAGTGAGGGATACTGGCTGAATGGTCGAAAGGGGTGGCGAGCGGGACCGGAGCTGGCGCACTGTTGCCAAACTGGGATTGAGAAGACGGGCAGGAAGATTTGGTCCTTGTAACAGGAGGCCCCCACCAGTGAGCAGAGGTGCGAGACAAAGGCATGAGTGGCCAAGACGGGAGACATAGTGGTCGGTGAAGCAGTGTCATGGGGGGGGGGGGGCGGCAAGGAAACGACAGACGAAAGGTCCGGTGATGAACCAGCAGTTGCCGAAAGACGACACGTCGAAAAAAACCCTGACAGGCCAGAAGGGGATAACCCACTGGTGACGGGAAGCAGATGAAACGGCGACCCAGAGGGTGGCCTGTCGTTAAGAATCCAAAGGAGAGTCCATGATGGAACGTCAAATTTACCAATGATTGGTGGCCTGAAGTAAAACGAGAACGACAAACGAAAGACATGGCTAAAGTGATCAACAAGCCGTCGATGACTCTGTAAGACAACCGTGTGGGCAATTCTTGGGGGGGGGGGGGGGGGGGGGGGGGG